>JAJHUR010135552.1:117709-130642 GCA_027495735.1 Lutjanus campechanus | reverse complement strand
CAACTAATAAAAAAAAAAAATTAAAAAAAAAAAAAAAAAAAAAAAAAAAAAAAAAAGATAGTCCTGTCTGTCGCTTATCCAAACAGTTCCACGTTTTTACGCACGGTGCCAAGAATTTACGCGTCCTTGGTGACCTAACCTAAGATTTTGATTTCCATTTTAAAAATTTGATCTATAATTTTCCATGATTAGAAGTATTTTTTTGTGGCCACTCTGGTCTATATGGTCCGCAAAACAGCATCATCCACTGTGAGAGGATAGGACACATCTGAGCACTTTGCCGTCTTTCATCCGGTACCTATAACAGTCCCTCCTCCTTCCTCTCTTGCTCACTCTCTTTGACACACTCACACACAGAGAGACACACACACAGACACAGGAAGGATGGTGGAAAGTGGTAGCCTGCATGTATGGGAAGTGAATGATCAGTAACTCCAATTAGATCCAGTTTGTTCCAAAAGCTAAAGACTGACTGTTTATGTATTATGTAATGCACTAAAAGATGTGTATGTAAGACACATGCAGCTGAATAAATGTGTATGGGATATTTCTGTGGGAAACAGCTAGAGGGCAGACTAGGTGAATTAATATGCTGAGTGAAGTTTTAGTTCCCTTAAAACCGAGGTTCTCATTTTTTATCTCAGCCGAGGGCCCCTTAGAGCAGGGGTGTCAAACTCAGTTTCATCCTGAACCACATCAGCGTTATGGTTGCCCTTAGAGGGACAATTGCAAATGTCATACTATATAAATATATATACTTGTTATCATGGAACATAATGGTCTCTACATTTGATTATTGCTAGATATAGTAATAATAATTAATAATAACTCTAAAAGCAAGATGAAAGTAGGAAAAGACATTCAAGTGTTCAACTATCATAGCCTAGTTTATTTAAAAAATTAAATATACAAAGTAGTAAAAAGTAATAAAATCAAAATAACAATACAGGTTGACTCAGTTTGTGTAGCCTACAAGAGAGGCTTAAAATCCAAAATATATATTTGCTTAAAAATTAATGGATGGAAATTTGTTAGGCTGTTGGAAATGGCTATATGATAATGAGATACTATCTAGTGTATATTGACGTTCACTGGCTAGGAGCCTTCAGTGCATGCGTATTCTTTTTACACTAATAGTTGTGAAAGAACAACATAAGATGAATGTATTGGAAAGATGTAGACAGAACTTGCTTCCACTATTAATGGATGATGTGTAGGTGACACGTGCTTAACTGGCAGAGGGAAGATTTATATGTATTTATTAAGAGTTATAGATTATTATATTAGAACATAATCTAAGAACTAATTTAGATTTTAAACTTTAAACGTAAAATGATCATTTGGTGAACTATGTAACTTTTTGTAAATAAAATAATATTTTTTTCACGGTAATTTAAATGAATAAATCTGAAAACTTTGTTAGGGTTGGGTATTATGTTAAAGTGTTCTAGCCGGCCATCATCGGCCCAATGATCGTTGATAAATTTGCTACAAAATTATTTTCGCTACGTCCAATAAATAATCAAAATGAAATCACAAAATGTAAAGAAAGGAAATATTCTCACATCTATTTTCCTTATTTCCAAATTTTCCTGAAGTTTCTCTTTTAACAAACTAATTTGCCTACACGCCTCTCACTTGTCATCCATCTCAGTACACTCGTCATTTGGCCCAGTGTGTGTGTTTTGTGCCGCTGAATGACAGTGTGTCACTGAGCAGCAGCTTTCACTCATGCAGACTATTAAATTAGCAAAATAAAATGACCAGTTGTCAGAAAAATGGCCCAAAAAAGACAACTGGCGATGGACTGATGACTGATAGGCAATAGCCAGTATATTTGTCCAATTGCCCAACCCTACTTTTTACTGACTCCCTGGCAGAGTACAGTGGATGCCAGGTGGTCCCAGAGCCCCTATTGAAGAACCACTGTCCCAGTATATGAATATGAGTAGAAGATGTGCGTGGCAACAAATGCAGAAAATATATGTAATCTTTAAAAAAATCAAAAGGCTAATTTATTGCTTGTTGCTGTTTACTGAATAAAATATATTTCATATCATACATTGTACAAATTCATATACACATTTTATGATTGCAAACATGAAAGCATTCTCTTTCATGATCCTGGCAGGGTCAAAGAGAGAATAGCACAATGGAGCTGGACCCACAACTAAAGCTTGATTCTTACATTTGAACACACAAATTCAACTGAGACCCAGAAATAGTTTTCGCTAAAATCTTGCCAGCAATCCATAAAATAATGTGCAGGTTTCTCTTTTTTAAAGGTCCAGTGTGTAAGATTTACTGGGATTTATTGGAAGAATATGGAAAAAATGGAACCTGAAATCGCCTGAAAATAAGAATCACTGTGTTTTCATCACATTAGTATGAGCCGTTGAGGTCACCATGTTGCACTGTCATGTTTCTACAGTAGCCCAGAACAGATGAACCAAACACTGACTTTTGCATCTCACCGCCACTGCATGCTCTCCAACACGCTTGGAAGGGGAGAGTGAGAGCAAGACTGCCACTAAATCCTAAACACTGGTCTTTTAAGAGCTTTAACAAGTTTTCTTATAGTTTGTTTCCTGCTTATAATAACAGGAATTGTCTAATTGTCTAAATATCTTGTACCTCAACCACAGATTATTGCATAGTTTTCTCCATAGAACAGATGACACAGCTGTCCAAGTTGCAGTCTTCTCCTTTTTCATTGCAAAAACAAAATCTCTATTGGAACACACTAGTCCATCCAATCCTGGCCTCCATCCTCACCCTGGAACCAGATGGTCGATGCATAGCTTCCTCTGGAGAAGACTAACAGAGCCATTATGTTTGCTCTCGGAGGGCCAATCTAGTTTGATCCATAAACACTCAACTTGGCTTAAAGCTGCACCACATACTGTTGCCACGTCTGACCTCACCAAAGTCCACAAATAAATGCCTGGATAGAAAATAATATTTTATGGGTTAGGAGGTTATAACTTCAGTGAGAGGGAAACATATTTTTTGCTGTGTTCTCTCACCGATTACCAACATTCTTGTCATCTTTGGACCATTTTGATCCCTACAGTTAATGTAATGGCTGACCTTGACACTTTATTATTATATATATTATATCTCAGTACTGTAAAATTTTAAAAGTATAGAACTGCAGAAAGGTTTATTTCCCCTGTTTTCTCACACAGGATACCAAACATCATTCACAATTCGGAGGATGACATGAGCAGCGTGCAAAATACTTTTCAACACTTCCTTAGTGATGAATTTTGGCAATGTCTTTCAGCTGCTTGGTGAATGAAGCATGCAGGGCCTGCGATGAGATCTCCAGCCTGTTGGCGATGTCTGCTGCAGCGCGGAGCATGTCTTCAAATGCCAAGGACTCCTCTCTTATTCTGCTCCGGAAGACAAATGATCCAGGTCACCAGATGGAGTGACGGGGAGGAAGAAACAGGGGCAGATGTGGAGAGAGACAGAGTAAGTGAAACAGGAGCTGAGGACAAAAAATACATTATGAGGGGGGAAATACATATGGTTAAAGCTGGTTATGTAATGGGAAAGATTGTGTAGAGGGGAAAGCAGAATCATATACAAGGCTAAACAAGTTACAAATGTAAAAGCATAAGAAAGATAACAAGGGCAATGTTGTAAACCCTTTTTTCATCATCAAGGCTGCAAGGCTTTTTTTAATTAAAAAATGATCTTTTAATTGTTTAGTGCATAATGCCAGAACCCAGAACCCAAAGTGAATTCTTCAATTTACGTCTTCTGTCACACGCAACAAAACCCAAAGATACTCTATTTACAATGAGTAAAACAGTGAAAAGGAGGAAGTCCTCACATTTGCGAGGTGGGATCCAGTGAATGTGTTTAAATGGCGACCAGCTGAGAAGTAAACAGTACAATTGAAACCAGTCTAGACTGCCAGCAGAGGCACAATGTAGGAGGGTAATATGTTTGTTCATTTCTTTTGATTGGCATGCACATTGTGAAAGACAGGCTGGAACAGCAGTCGCCTCTGATTAAAGGCAAAATATTGCCTGTCTCGGGTGTCATTTGAACACAGACCTTCTCATAATGGGCCTCATTCACAAACTGTGTGTACACACAAATTTGTGCTTTAATCGTGCGTCTGAAGGTTTTACACACAGTTGTGGGATTCATCAATATTTTCTCACCTGAATTTGTACGTACTCTATGAACAAATTTAGAACTGCTTCAGACCATGCGTACGCAAAAATAATGACAGCCCAGCTGTCTCAGAAAATGTTGACACACACCATTTAACTGAATGTAGAGCATATCAAAACTGCATTAATTAAACAGAAAGGTTTAATAGAAGTCTTGGATTATCTGTTTTTATGCTAAGCACTTTGTGTGGCATTTTATGAAGGCATTGTTCTATGATAACAATAATAATAATAATGGTAACAATTGTTATTGTTTTTATTGTTATTATTGTTGAGGTGAAATTCCTTGGTAGATGTCATCACTTTCACCCTAATTTCTTATCCCATTTATTGATATTTCCAGTAATTGTGGTCAATCTCGTGTCTTGGGCTGACAGATCAAGTGCTCCTTGTTCTTCACCTGTTTCCGTATTTTTCTTAATCTTTTTTCCGCATCGACTTTAATGTCAACCCTTTTCTGCTTTTAACTGAGCCTCAGTTCGTTTCTCCAGGGACACAACATACACTGCTTTGGTTGTTGCAGACCAAGGAATTGGTCTCTGAGTCACAAAAGCATGCCTCTTCTTGCTTCCTCTTTAGACATGGGCAGCGCTGCTATGCGTCTGAGGTTCAGACTGAATGGGGAGAGGTCGCGCTCAGCATTGGCAGAAAGCAAGTGAATCAGAAAAATAAAACATTATTTACTGATTGTTTCACAGTGGTTATGATTTAAACAAAAACACCCCCATACACTGCAGCAATGCCTGATTCTGTCTGAATGTGATGTTACAATAACTTCAATGCTTTCCTCGTGATAATTTTCTATGCAAACATATTTCCTTATATAGAGAAATGGGGGCGTGGCAGTATGTAGATTGCAGACAGTGGGTACAAGCCTGTCAGTTCAGAATGATTCTGAGTCACTAACGTTAATGTTGGTAAGAACAAAATTGGTGCGCATGTTTCAGATGGTAATTTTGTGTAGGAACTTAATTTATGTGCACAGTAAGAACATTTCAACGCACTTGTTAGTGAGTGAGGCCCAATATCCCTAATTTTTGTGTTATTGCCATTAATTTTTTATTTGTCTTCAGTACACCAACAAAAAACCTGAGCATAAGAGCTGATCTTTTCGTAACTGCTTTCTTTACATTTCAACTTTTATGACCTCGGCACAAACTTTTGACTTCTTAAAGGCATAGTTCGGGTCATTTGAAGTGGGATTGTATGTGGTGTTGAGGTCAGTGTATTACCTACAGTAGATGGCAGTTGACCCAGTCTGGAGAAGCAGCAGGAGTACCGTTGTAGAAATCTAAGCAATATACTGTTGTGGACAAAATTTATGTCAGTTTAAGTGTACACTATATTTATGATTCCCAGGGGAAACTACCATTATATATGCCAAATATCACTTTCTCCAAAGCCACCAGGCTCCTTTGGTAAAATCATTAAACCAGAACATGTGAGTTGCTGGTCAACAACTGCCTCTGTTGACTAGTTTGTTTGGGTTACTGTGTGACTTTGGTGAATTCAAACTAACCCTTTAAAACACCAATGTCATACAACAAAATAAACAAACTGAGCTGATTGAGGCACTAGTAGACAAACAACTCTAGTATTCTGTGAGAATACTAAACTAAATACTAAAATTTCTTATTTTGCCAATGTAGTCTGGTTGGATGGAAAGAGTGATATTTGGCTTATATAACAGCAGTTTTCTATCAGAAAAGTCTATCTGATGGCTTAGTATAGCAGTGAATATATTCTAAATATAGTGTATACACTTAAACTGATAGACCTTTTTTGGGTGGGCCTTTTGTAGGTGGCTAATACACATTTTCTGCTGATCCTGTCCACAGCAGTACATTGCTTAATTCTTGTGCAGGTATTCCACTCTGCTTCTTCAAACTGGGACCATGTTGACCATCATTTACTATAGCTGATACACTGACTATCGATAAGTGCCTCATACAACCCCACTTCAAAGAATCTGAACTGTCCCTTTAACATTTTGAAAAACCGATTTATTAGACTCACTTCTGCATCCCAGTGAGGGTACCTGACACTTCCCCCTCCAGCTGCTTTTCTAGATCTTCTTCAGCTTTCTCCACCACCTCATGGCAACTCTTTTGGTCCTCTTGGATACCAATTATATTTTCCTTAATCACATCTTCGTAGCTCTGATCTCCCAGCTCTGCCCCCACAAACTGCACCAAGTTCTCCATCACTGCCTTGTTTCCGTGTTGGATGGCCTGCAGATAGGCTAGCTCCTCTTTCTCAGCCTTCAGCCTTCGAGCTGAAGCAGTGTTAGTGCTGAAGTGGACCGAGCACTTCTCCGGTTGAGGCTCATACTGCAGCGGAGGTGAAGATGATGGCGAGAAAGCTGATGATGTCATCCAGTGTTGGTTGTCTCTCATCCTTGCAGGCTCATCACCGATCGCCTGTGTCGAGTCATTGATGGCCATAGCCGAGTCAATGTCAAAGCCTGAACCCCAGTCTCCACTTTGGCAGAGCATCGGGGTTGCCATGGATACCCAGGCCAAGATGAAGGGCCACATGTTAACCTGGAAAAAGGACGAGGTGAGTGACTGTATAGAAATTCTGTGAAGAGGCACCTGAAAAAAAATCTGACATTTTGCAAAATGTGCTTATTCTAACTAAACAGCTCCCAGACAAGAAGTAGTCCAACATAAAACCATGACTAAGCAATGTGTCATTTTTGCACCTCTCTCAGCTTCCTAATTGGACTATAGACTATGAAGAGTGTATGGGAGAGGAAGTCTTGGCCTGCATATCAGTTATCCAGTTATCTGCTGGCTATACCACAAGCCCAAAAATTGGCCATTGCCCCCAAAGACTAAATTGTGATCAGATGATAGCCAATGGGTTCCAAGATTGTATAATGTGTTAAATCAGTGAGCTTTAGAGGTGTTGGTAGACAGATTTTGTTACCTTCAGACAGAGCTAGGTCAGCTGTTTCCCACTGTTTCCCATCTTTATGCTATGCTAACCTAATCAATCTTTTTTTTCTTATCTAAATCTCTGCAAAAAGTGAACAAACTATTTTCCAAAATGTCTTCTTCTGTCAGTGAAATGCACATTTTAGATCCTGTTTAGCCCAGACAGTGTACAAGTTATACTTTCGATTCAAACAGCATGCCAATGTGTATCCTTTTTTATACATGCAGTGTCCTTCGAAAACAAAACTGTAGTAAAACTGTGAACATTAACATAATTGTCACATCCTTCAAAATGACCTAATTCACTCAATGTCTCTAGTGGTAATTACCAAATAAGTCACTACAGTAAGATGAAAAAGTGTAAATTCATGTTTAAAAACATATTTCAAAAAGTCAATATCTCTGCAGACCTTTGGAGAACTGAGGGAATATAAAGTGTTTCAAACTTCATTTGTCTACCATCACCTTTTTAAATCAAAGCTCCTCCACTCTGCTGCCCCAGTCATCAGGGATAAACACTTTAGCTGTGAATCCAAAGAACCACAGGCTGTTTATTAGTTACAACAGCACATCTTAAAGCCTGATCTGAAGGTTTCCCATGATACTTTATGCATCTCCATGTTTCAGACAGCTTTATTTAAATCACACAAATATTGCGAATGGTTATTATGCCAAATGAAAGGTGCTCTGGTGGCCCGAAAGGCTAAACTGCATATTGAGGAATTAAATTTGTCTCCTGACCTTTAGACATTTATTATATTCATTTCCCAGTCGTCATTCCGTCTGTCACACGGTACCTTTCAGTAATATTAAAATGGCTTCAATTTAATCTTTAATATTGTAGTGACTCAAAAATGTGACACTCTGAATGTCACACTGCATATTTTAGCAATACCAGTGTATAGTTTAACAATTCCATTTTCATGAACTTTTGTAATATGTCACTGACACGTGATGCTCTACGTTATAAAATACTATACATATATATATGCTGTATATACACATACAACCAAGCAAAGTCTATTACAAGCAATTGAACATCTATTTTAGAAATGAATCATTTAATGTCTTCATTTAGAAATTTACTGTAAATTCCCCATAATTTATATAAATTAAATGTAAGGTAACGTTACAACAACTTGATTTTAAATAGGGCTGACTTGAATGCTTCAAAAGTTCAGAGTTCCTACTGTTGCCATGGTAATGGTACGGTATGGTAAGAGAAGAAGGAGATGTTGCATTGGCTGCACTGAAAATGAGGCCAAAGATTAAAATGGACCTCCTCAGTGGCATTAAATTAGTCTTAAATCCTAAGGACAGAAAAGTCCGGCATGCGCACAAACAGTATCCATGAGCAGAAAACCATCCTCATGAGGTAGCATTTTTGCTCCATGTGCACAAATGGAGTCCGATGAGCACGACCCTCCCTACATGCTTACACCCGCTAACACGTGTTTGCTTGTCAAGTTGAATTTGGAGGTGGGGATGGAATAGACAGTGGTTGATGGCTTCCTTCCTGACCTCGTCTGTTATTACGCTCATAATTACAATAACAGGAACACATACATGTGAATAATGACCGAAAGTTTGAGGAGAGCATCTTTTACCCCAGAATGATCATCCACTCAATATGTACTCACCCCTGTGCCGATGTGAGGATGGGTGAAGATCTTCAGTTCACAAAACAATCCTGGAGTTTCAGCAGAAAACAGGGTTGCAGCCAATGGCAGTGAAGGAGACCACGGATAAAATGTAAAAAAAAAAAAAAGAAACACATAACAAAGACAAAATGTCTCCATCCTGCTCGTGTGGTGTAATCCAAGTGTCCGTGAGCTGCCTGCGACATTAAAATTTAACCACAAAAGACGCGATTTACACCATGTTTTTAGCCGAAATGTCAACTGTAGCCGCCCAGGTAGCATGTAAACATAGCGTGGATCTTGCGAGACTTCGTATGTCTTTTTGTGTGATATTTTCACACATGCATCCATTAAAAGATATACAAAGTCTTGCGATACATCAACACCATGTTTACATGCTACCTGGGAGGCTACAGTGTATCGGCTAAAAACATGGTGTAAATGGCATCTTTTGTGGTTAAATTTTAATGCGACAGCTCACGGACACTTAGATTACACCACACGAGCAGGATGGAGACATTTTGTGTTTGTTTTGTGTTCTTTTTTTTAACGTTTTATCCGTGGTCTCCATTCACTGCCATTGGCTGCAACCCTGTTTTCTGCTGAAACTCCAGGATTGTTTTGTGAACTGAAGATCTTCACCCATCCTCACATTGGCATAGGGCTGAGTACATATTGAGTGGATTATCATTCTGGGGTGGAATATTTCTTTGTTGCTGAAATCAGGTTGGTGTAATTTAGACACCAAAAGATAAAAAATTCAAACTTGACCATCCAGGCTACCAAAGGTCGACCAGACTTTAGTCCTCCTCAGGTTACGTTCAATGAAGAAATATCCACTGTCTGAAGTTTGCCTTTTTCATCTTGAATTTTGGTGCCTGAATTTCATCTATCTAATTTGAGCAACTTGAGTTTTTGACCTGACTTGAATTTTTAGATAAAAGTTTACTAAATATTAATATTGATTTGGAATAACGGACACTTGAATACTTTTTCAAATTGATTGGAATAGTTTTAAATTATTTAAACAAAATGGGGGGTTAAAATCACAGATGGTTTTCAAGGTATTGTAAAATTAATAATGATTAAATTCGCAATCAAATATTCAGTTTCTCATAACATTCCTTTTAGTACCATTCCTTTTAATCTCCATAGAAATCCACACAACAGTCTCTCTTATTGTGCTTTTGGCTGTTTATTCATGCTTTTTCCACTGTTTTCTGTAGAAATGTTGTGCAAAGCCATGTGCTGCTTGTGTTATGTTTACAAACTGGAGAGGGCCTCACACTCTGTGGTTGGGTCATGGCTTACTGTAGCAGATGCTTGAGTTGTGTCACGCAATAAAAGCTTTAAGAGCTGACCTAGTCCCTTGCAGCAGTGTTGGTGTTGTTTTTGGTGACTAGCGGTTGTCTGGGGATCTTTCATAACATCTATTCACTTCTTAAATCCTTACAACACATGAGCGAACAGAGACGGAGCTGCTTTTGCAAAATCTCTAACATCGGATGGCATTTCATCACAGAGGGAGTTTGTTTTGTCCGCTCTGCATGTGTTACAGTGTTCAGTCAAACAACATCAGTGTTACTTTATCATTTTCAGGCAGCCATTCACTCAACTCTCCACTGCATCTGGAAATACATTTTAAAACTCGAAGCAGCCCTGTGAGCTGGAGGCATTGCAGAGCTCTTTCTGCTGTCAGAGCACATTTGGTTACAACTGCAGTTCACTTTCACAGAAGTCTCGAAACTATTTCAGCTTCTCATAGCTGAGCATTTGAGTTGATTGACTCGCACCTATTGCCATGTTTTGTCCAGGAACAAAGAGCGAGTGCCCAGTCATGCTTGTTAGAGCGGACCGGAAAATTGTCTTATTTATTTTCAGATGAGTTGTGGTGTGGCCCAAACTCATAAAACAGCCAACTGTTGGCTGCTCCCTCCCTCCCCGTTTCTGTTTACTTTAAATGGTCACCTCACATATGTTACAGCAGCTGTAAGAAAAGCAGCAAACAGAACCTTCAAAGCCGTCCAGACTGCAAGCAGAGACACAATCCAGAAGCTTTGCTTCATGATATTGGAGTAATAAGGTTGCTCATTTCTTTTGATTGACATGAATGTTCATTGTAACAGACGGGCTGATATCACCCACTGGAATAAAACAGATTTAATGAGTTTTTTCCAGAGGTGACACATGTCATAATGAATGAATGAGGTTTGTTTGGACAGTTTATATATGACAGATATTGTTAACTTCATTTACAAACATCTGTGTACTAGAGTAGATTTCTGCTGCTTTTTTGTGACTAGTCAATTTTCGTCCTTAAAAGACAAAACAATGTATAGACTCAGAAACATAATCTATTAAGTCATCACTTATGATCCAGTAGAAGTATGTGGTGGTGGTTGTACTTGCAGAGACCCTGCCCTCTGCCTGTATTTCTCATTATTTTGCAGTTGTTGGGACGCTTTACCAACCCAAAATGTTAGAATTCCTGGAAATCAGCTCAGACAGTTAGAAAAACATTTGGTCTTCATGCAGTGTAATATTGACATAGTTTAACAAGATTCAGAAAACACACCTATAAATGAATCTTGTCATAATGTGAGAGCAGATAACACTTAAATGCTGAATGGTGCCTCCATCCACAAAGACATTTAAAGCTTGTTAATAGGAGAGCTCCAGCACAGCATGTCCAAAACTTTTTATGACTCTGAACTTTTACTGCACTTGTTTGGACTTTCATAAATCAAAACCTTATGGCACAGAGTGACAACAATTTCACCCTAATGACAGAATATGGCCAAATGGAAATGTAATTCATCTTAAAATATAACTTTATTGTCTCTGCATTCAATTACCACTGCAGCAGTAAAAGGCACAAGTCAAAGGACATTTAGTGACATTAATTCAGTCTCTAAAAGGCCTGCTAACAAGAAGCACACATGCTTGTCGTTGTGTCATAGATTGGCAGGAGCAGTTGCCTTTGTCTCTGGAAAATGTCTGCACTTTTTCCACGCTGGCGTCTTATGGTTGAGTCGAAACACTGTTTGTGTTAGACTCTTTGTGGCCTGTAGTGACCTTTTTGGCTTCACTGTGAAGGATCTGTCATCATGAAGTAGCTTTTATGGGCTGACTTTTCTTTTGGCTCAAAATAGCTGAAGCACGCCTGCAGGAACAGAGCAGTTCACCGCCAAAAGCTCAGAATGCTGCAAGGATATTTCAGCTCTTGTTTGCAATCTGTAAAGAAATGCACATACTACTGTAATTCCTTGTAGTGGTTCCTATGACAGGATGTGCATGGGCTGATTGATTTTACTGTACAAGTATATTATAATCCAAATGGATTCTTCCACTCCTACTCTTAATTAGATGTCCAGCACAACTTTTTACAGGTGTCTGAAATGGTGGTCAGTATGTACATTGAAGCGACTTTAGTGTAAATATACAAAGAAATCAGGAGTAATTTTCCCATCCTGGTTGAATCAGAACTACCACTAACAATTATTTCATTACTGATTAATCAGCAGATTACACTCTCAATGGACTGATTGATTAATTATTCGGTTCAAAAAATGTAAGAAAAAGTACTTCTAGGTCTTCAATTTACTTGTTTTATACAACCAGCTGTCTAAAACGAAATGATTTTCAATTTATGATTTGAAAAGCATCAACTCTACACAATTCAGAACCTGGAACAAGGATGTTTGGCAATTACCAAGAGATTCATTGATTATCAAAATGGTTGTCAAATATTCTTTTGCCACTCAATTAATAAATTAATTGACTAATTGTTTCATCTCTAAAAAGTAAAGGATGAATTTATGAATAATTTTTCCAGCCTTTAAGTTGTAAAAATAGATTTCAGGACAGGTGGAAGGGACAGTATTTTAAAACATATGCCCCTCCCCCAATAAAAACAGTAGCAGAGGACTTTTATTTTGACGAACCACTTGCCTGAGAACCTTACTACGTCATTTTCCATTATATTTTGAATTGTTCACTGGCACCCGAATTTTGTGTTTTCCTTAACATAAATAAAGATAGCAGAAAATGTACAAATTGCTGCATTAAAAATCACCAGAATGCAGGAAATGGAGTGTTTGACATTCAGAATTTGTTGGGGGAGGACCCTCTCTTAATATGCCCCCCCCCCCCCCCCCCCCCCCC
>JAJHUR010135552.1:58487-117689 GCA_027495735.1 Lutjanus campechanus | reverse complement strand
CCCCCCCCCCCACTGTTGAAATGAAACCTACACCCATAGTTGTAAAACTGCATGTTGGACTTAATACTCATCCCTGGCAACCTTTTTAGCTATGGGTCAGAGCTAATCTGAGTGTCTGTGGTATGGCTGCAGCTCAGCCCCGTGGCCCCTTATGTCAATGCCTGAACAGGTGTGTTTCACAGGTGTCACAACACTCAACTGCTTCAATGTTGCTATGACAACAAAGTCCTTGGCACTGAGCCAGTAGAGCATAGAGAAGCCTCACAGGTTCACTTGCCTCACAGGTAATCATGTAAGGTGGAGGCATACTTGGCAGCATAATAATTACAGAGATAAGTCAAGCTATGTTTGTACACTCTTATACAAATAAACACATGTAGCAATGTACATAAATACCATCAGACATAGAAAAAGCTCATGTCAAACAACCACATCGTTAAGTGTTTTATTACCAAAGAATAATTTAATCATATGTAAATAAAACATTTAAATGCCATATGCCAAATGTGGCAGTAGGCTGTTTGCAAGTTGTATGTGTCTACTTTTACAATTGCAGTGCCAGGTAAGAAAACCCCAGCCCCCCATTATACTCTTTAACTTAAGTTTTATAAATCCAAAAACCACTTACCTAACTCCAGTAATTTTTCACAGCTAAATTCTGCCACCTCCACTTTCTCAGTCAAGCAGAACGACTCAAAGAGGCTCAGGACTACCATTCACAGGCACAGAGAACAAATACTCACTTGGTTTCCTTCTTCATGTCAGGGAAAAAAATGCAGACACACGCACACACAATTAGGGTTTGGCTGGAGAGTGTGGTCGTCTGTGTGCCCCTGTCTGCTGTTGGGAGGGGAAGGTAGGGGAGGGGGATGTTTGTAGAAAAGCCTGAAACTGAATGATTTCTTTCTTTGCAGTGGAAAGAGGGGCTGGCGAAAGGAGGGGTAAAGAGGGGGCGTAATCTACTTCACATCTGTGGGCTCTGGTGGGGGACAGAGGAAGCATGAGGGTTTCCTAGTATGGGGGGAAATGTACTTTATGACCATGATATACGTTTCCTATTTATTCTAGGAATGGTCCCATTAAAATGCGTCTAAAGTGTGCAGTTAGGTCATTTAAAATGTGAAAAACAACACCAAGCTCTTTTTCTCAGCAGATATAATGACTTCCAAACCAAAACAGTAGTGACAGATTAATATAATAATGTCCTGTAAAGTTGAGTTTATTGTCTGGCAGGATTGATAACCCTCCGATCATATGGTTTAACTGTATTTACCTTTATGAATTTTTTTCTTGAACACACAATATTTGAAAGTACTGGGATGTAGTTCTCACCTCATGTCCAATGCTGACTAGTTGATGTTAATTTAAAACATTTCTTTTCTGCCTTTTAGCAAAATTAAAAATGACTAGTGATCCTAAAAACAGAAATGAATGGATTATTGGAGTTACACAACATGTATAGAATCAAGGGTTGAGACAAAGCCAAAAAGCTTTAATCACATTTACACCTGACATTAAAGGGTAATTTTGTGCGTCTTTCTCTCTGTAATTTATTTTACCGCTATTTAAATTTATTCTTCTTTTAGCTTCAGGCCATGGATAATTGGAAAATAAATGCAGCAGGTCTTCTCACTGTGTAAGTGTTATTTTGTTGAAAAAAGCATACTTTGAGTGCTTTTGGGATTAATTATTGCCCTGTTAGACTGTATTGGAAGACAATGCTTGCTGCTTACTTAGGGATTCACAGAGCTGTACAGTGAAAAACTGTATTTTGATGAAATTTAAACCAAAATTAATCAGCGTGGAAGCAAAAACTAGGAAACCAAGAGGAGGGTCAATATAGATTGAATTATTCACTTCAAAAGCAAGTGGGGTGTTTTATGTCAGCACAGTATTTGTTGGAGTTGTTGCCACATTGGACAATTGTATATCCTGTCCATTGTCCCCATTGATAGGAGTAGTATTACCTTGGGACCTCATGTGATGTAGAAATTACTCCCAACTTTAAAAAAGGCCCATCTGAAAAAGACTATACTTAACTATACTATACTATAATATTTTCACAGTTTTACCATACCACCAGACAGCCTTTTCAGATGAGAAACTGCCATTATATAAGCCAAATATTGCTCTGTCTCACTTAAGCAGACTCCACTGTTGATTTTACCTCGCAGAACATGGAAATTGGTGGGTTGCCGCTGCCTCAAGTGGTTAGTTGGTATGTGTTATTATTAGGGATGGGCATTTCATGCTAAGATATGCAAGATAAGCCAGGATGTGTAATTTCTCGTGGTTGTGTTATTTCTCGTGGCTGTACGGAAAGTGAAAACAATTATCCTGAAAAGGACAATAAGTCTATCTATCTATACCATTTGATATTCACTAGGCAATATTTAACAATTCTTTGACAACCCATTTGCACACAGCACAACCAGCACACACATATGCATTATGCACACCAGCCTCCTTACATAAACAGAGCTAAGTGCTAACGCAGCTCATGCTGCAGTGTAACCCCAGCATTGAGCTTGAACTGATATTGGCAGGTGGTTGTTGTCATCAAAAATAATTAAAATTTTTGGCCCTCAAGCCTTCTGCCCTCTGAGGCTGGGGGCTGGTGTAACGATTAGTGCTGTTTCTCAGACATGGTGTCAGTTTGGAGCAAGAAAATGTCAACAGCCTGTCACTCTGAAATAAAATACATCAGGATCTGCAGATGTCCCATTGGTGTCTGGCTTGTAATAACGCAATGCTACCAGGGCCTGTAATAACACGAGATCTGGTAGTATTGTGATATTTCCAAGGGAAACAAACAAGGGAAAATAGATTTTTAAAGACAAAGCTGTAGTCACATGAACTTTTTTTTTCTTTCTTTTTTTACAATTTAATTACTATTTGAATATTCGGAAATCATGAATGATCCCTAGTTAGTACAGTATGTGACTTTGGTATTTTGCTTTAGATTAGTTCGGATTCACTTTTAAATATTGCTTTAATGAAAAACTATTTACTGATATTATCCTCTGGATATGATGTCAGGTGGAATATGGTAGGTAATTTGCAGTAACTGTGTGTTTTAGTTACTTAACCTTAACTGTATCATCGTTTAGTCGCCATAACCATGATCTTCCCCTGCCGTAATCATGCCATAGTTGCAGTGTGCAAGAATTTTAAAAGCTTTGGTATTTGTCATAAAAAACATACTCCAAAGACAATTGTCAACAACAATCTTTGTTTTTGTTCCACCAGTCATTGTTGCACACCTTCATCTATGGTGAAGTAGTCACGGTTCACAGCAGCTGCACAGCACAGCTGGAAGAATAATTACGATGTGCACAAGAGTCATAAAAGACAATGCTTACCATTTAAAACAAAATAGAGATGGCACAGTTTCTCATCTAATGATCGAGCCATGTTTGTTTTGTTGACGATGCTACGTCCATAGAGTGCATTTTAACACCAGGTATAAATGGGATCTTTTCCTTTCTCCTTTTTCTCTTCACAGATGTTCTTTTCTTTTCAGTGCAGAGTAATAGACAGCAAAACATGCAAGAAAAGAGAGTGCACATGTTTCTGAAATAGTGCCACAGGCAGGTGGGTTCACTGAGAAGGAAAAAAGAAAAATTCTATCTTAATCTTGGAGGTATAAATCCATGACAGCTGCTGATGGCAACCAGTAATCCAGATCAGCTATGATTTGAATGATTCATGATACCTGCTGCAGAACAATGTTTTACCGGAGGCTGAATTTTAAAAGGGCATGGAAGAGATCTATGATTTTTATCGACCTCTAATCGGCAACCAAGACATAACAACACTGACAGGTCTCAGCACAGTTTAACTTATCTTAAGAAGAGGATTAAACACATTTCAAATCATGGATAATCAAATATCTGATGTAGGAATTTGCCATCGCAGTATCAGTGGGTTGTGTTAAAAGGATATATTTACTTTTTGACTTGCTTTTGACCTTTTAGGATACTTAAATAACAACATAACTCACACTTTAATGCGTTTGTAGTTCAGATGTTTCAATGTTGCACTATTGCAGACAGATAGTTTTGGCCTTCATTTATTGATCAAACACTTAGACATAAACAAGAAACTTTAACACAGCCAGTTACTAAAGAATAATGAAAACCGATTGTAGCCAAGCACTTATGGTGATTGTGCAGGAAACAACTAGCAGAATTTCCACTGCAAATGAGTCAATGAAGTGAAAGAGAGTTGTCAAACTTTATTTATCATGTACAGTACAATGAAAAAAGAACTTCAGTTTGGCACAGTGGTTGTTCAGCCTTGGACAGTTGAAAGGAGAATTCGAGACAGTTGCCGGACACTGAGGAAAAATGTTAATTTCGAGCCTTGTCCATGAGGGGAAATCAAACTCGGATGACTGACAGCAAGTCATGCAGCACTTACCTGCGCCTTATGAGTACATTTATCTCCCGCGGTATCACAAAGAACTCAGGAAGAAATGACTGATTGTTAGAATTGTTAGAATAGAATTGTTAGACTGTAACTCAGCCTCGTTTTATAAATAATGATGAACACGTAGAAAGAGACTGATAAAGAAGTGTCTTGCAGCTTATTAAGATTCATTGATAGGACAAGGTGCTACAATCCCTGAATATTCAGCGCCAGTACAACACATCATCAGTTGTGGACCTAGATGTCATTGGTTGTTTTGGCCTTTTATCACAAGACACTCTCAGTCAAGGCAGGCCCAACCCAGGCTGATCAAGTCTGGGTGTGTGTCTCATGGTTGGCTTGCAGCTTATTAAGGATAATGTCTATGTGGTTTTAAACATTTTAAACTACACAACACACTTGGGAAAATCTCCATGTTTTACCATGATTACCAAAAAAATTCCATAAATTGATACAATACGTCCCTTATGCTGATCCCTTAAAGATTGCTTCCTCGACAGTTCACAGTCAGAAAATACATGTAAAAGTAGTTTAGCTTGTAAATTGATCCTGAAATTACATATCTGCTGTCACACAGTCATGTGTTTGGTCTGCTTCCAGTTGGACTTTGGTTTTTGCAGTTTGTTTATAGTGTGGTCTCAGTCTGGTTTTCACACCAAACTAAATGAACCACAGACTAGTTTAACCAAAACAAACACGTAAGGTGTGAGAGCCTCTTTGGTCATCCAAATTAATGTTAGAAGTTACATACTATTGGAATGGTTTAGTTTACTAAACTACAGATGTGTATTTACAGAATCATCCATTTAATTGAAAATCAGTCATAATTTAAAGGCAAAGGCACACACAGACCCATAGAAATTAGCATAGAAATTAGCAACATTGGGGTGGTTTATTGTTTTATTTGCGTATTTCTTTCTCTTACATTTCAATGAATTTTGACAACACTGTTGAACCACACATGGTATCCTCATATTGCAGTGAGCCAGATGGTCTTTGTCAAACATCACAGTGTTAAAAGCCCTCAGCCATGTTTGGACATGCGTATAGCATGTCCAAGATGCTCCACATTTCCCTAAAGGACAAGAAGCCACCATATGGGAACTGTTTTTCATTCTCAATGTAAACCTTGTCACGTAACTGACTGCAATATCCTTGACATCTGCAATGAATGTTACATGAAATGCAGTAGTTTCCATTATGTGGGCTGGAAAACATGTTGTAAAGGTAGCAGTCTGAATTCCACAACCAGTAGCACACCCAGTCATCCATTAGTAAGGATTTCTGTGGTGGTGAAAGTGAACTAAATTTCCTTTAAAACCTCAATTAGAAGGGCGGATGTTTAGCTCAGTTGGTAGAGCGTCCGACCCATGTATGGAAGCTGTTAGTCCTCTGCAGCGACCGCTGGTTTGACTCCCGCCTGCGGCCCTTTGCTGCGTGTCATCCCCTCTCTCTCTGCCCTGTTTCCTGTCTGCTCTCTGGCTGTCCTATCAAATAAAGGCAAAAAACAAAACCTCAATTAGAACAGTTACTGTAAAGTGTATAATCACAATTTTTAAAAAGAAAAATATATTTTTTTGCATTAATTTAATTAAATTTTGTCAAAAATTCATGTTGTTTTGTGAATTTACTCAATATATTGCAATAGAATTAGAGATGATAATGATTGATCATTAATCGACTAAAGTTTATAAGAATTTAACCGATCAAAAAATGTATTAGCCAATGATGTATGTTTTGTGTAATTACCATTAAGAGCAGGAAACATGATGCAATTATGAACTAATTATGGATGCATCAAAATTTAAAGTTTTTAAGTGAGGGGCTGCCAGTGGGATTGTATTCCTCTGCAGTTACTCACACTCAGCTGTACTCACCAAAACTCAAGAAGCACTTTAGATAGTAAACATGACACATGCTTACATCTGTTATGTTTCACCATCAGTTGGTTCAGCCGTACAGAAGGTTGAGCCCATCTTACAAAATATTTACAGGTGATCATTATGTCAAGTATTGGTATTAAATTTCCAATTCTTGACTTCTCTGCATCGAGTCATAATCTTTCAGAGAGAATCACGATAAATCTAAATCTAAATTCCACCCCTAGTTACCATTTTCTCTCAAACTCACAAATATTCTCACTATTTCCTTTACTCTGCCTTGTTAATTACGCCCAATTTGACATTATTTTGTTTGGTGAAAAAAATTGTTGAACAAGGACAGGCGGACAAGAGCAGCTGTTTTGAGCAAGACCCAGTGTTTTATTATTCTGTGATTTAAATTGTTTGTACTTCATGAATTCGTGTTTCACATAACCAGTGTGCCACTGCAATTTCTTAAATAAAATAAAACTTAAACTGAGAAAAAGGTGTGCATTTTATATCTATGCATCCCTAAATTGGATTAATCCGTACGTGTAGCAACACCGTAGTTCATAGTTTTTACATACATAGTTTTCATAGTTTCTTCCACACTTAACACTGTTTCCCATGTTAAAATCATCTAAAGTGAAATTTCAATGGAAAGCAACATAGAAATTCACACAGCGATCCACTGGAGTGTTTACCAAATACATAGTAGATTAGACTGTGACCGTGAATATATTGACCAAGAAACTGTTTCAGCATTTTCTAATTGACCAGCACCTAGTGTACCCCGAGGGCTGTTATTGACCAAGGCCAAGGACTCAGTGCTCTCTGCAGCCACTTATCCACAGCTGTGTGCAGGCTGTGAGTGCCACAGCGTGCTGGTGCTGATAAACTCTGCTAATCCACTCTGGGAACCCAACACAGTTCAAAATGCTCAGAATCAGCATGCCACTTTATCCATCTTCCCTTTTTACAGCACAGACTGGGGAGCTTTTGGGGTAGCAGGCAGGGATTTGTGATAATGTTCATTTTTTAAATCTATAACATGTCAAATTGTGTGCAACAATTAATAAATCTGTCACTGGAAATGTTCTGTGAAAATTAGGGCTGTTGCCGGTGGATATTCAGCAACAGTGACAAATTTTTCTTCTTAGGGCCCTGACACACTGGACTGACCTCAGATAACGAGGCACCAACAAAGGCCCATTAATAAAGTTGCACTTGAACACACCACAAAGCAGCCGATGAACAGTCGACTTACATGTACATTCTGATACATCCTGCACACTTGTATGGGATGTAATTAAAGTTTAAGCAGCTGGTAGCGTTACAGCGAGAGACAACTTATGACATGAAAATGGGTTCATTATTTGCTTATTTTGATATGGACTGTGTTTCTGGTCAGTAAAGCGCTGTAGACCTAAAATTGGAATTATATACATACATTACATACTGTCACTTTTAATGCATAAATTTGGGAAGATTTAAATTAAATAAATGCACAAGTAGTTCCAAATGTGTTCCTCATTGTTGAATAGCAGCTAAACAAGTAAACCTTCATCAAAGACATGAAGTCTGTAATTTGCCTTTGCTCTGTCTTTTTCCTTTCATATCATAACAGTGAATTTTAACAATAATAGTCCACATCTGTAAGTATATATTGTATTTTTTAGCCTGGTGGTTGGCTGCACTGCGTGCGTAGAAAAAGAATGGAGTTTGCAGTCTCAGGATTTAACATGTTTTGCTGCATTCTTAGCGCCAATCAGCTGGGCGGATAGAGCGAACTGGATGTGAAGCCATTAGCACAGCTGCTGTATGTGTTTGTGTTTGAGAGAGGGAAGCAGGCAGAGAATTGTCTAATTTAATATGTACAAGTAAAGAATTTTTAAGAGCTTTAAATAAGGTAGGGTGAACTGTACCTAATCTTATTTGTTGTTGAGCTGTGCAAAATGAAGAAACAAGGCATTCAAATTGGCAAATCTAGGGTTCCCTTTTAGACACTAGCGCAGTGTATCTGTATGCAAATTCATCAACATGTGCAACCGCATTCTCGGCATTTAACCAATTAACAGTTAAGCATTAACATTCCTACTCTGGACTTTTAAGGAAACACCAACATGTGCCATGTTTTCTTCTTGTATATTATTATATTTAAGTTGCTGTATGATCTCATTGAACAGTCCTGAACAAAAATATACGCAAGCTCTTTCTAAAAGTTGGCCAGGATGCTCTGCTGATGCTGCATTACCAAATTATCAGTATGTTGTGGTAGCAAGAGCAGGGACAAAATGAGCCGTGATTGGCTATGATTGATGTATGCCGCTAACACACCCACTGCTACTGTGATACTCACCCCTTCTAATCTCACCCCATTTCCAAGAGGGCTACAGGTCACAAAGATACTAAAAGTGTCATCATGCCCTCTGCAAACTGCACACTTGACCACACTTAATGCTGCACATCTTGTTTCACAAAAACAGGACCCCTCAACGACGTTTAAGTGGAAACTGAAAGGCTATAAGTTGCATTCCCGGTGCAGCCAAAGGGCACTTGGCTCTGCACAAGCTGCCTGGGCTACGTTATGTGTTTCACAGCAGATGCCACCCTAGAAAAAGAAAATGCAGACCTCCATCCAGACCTCATTATACAAGTCAACCAGCAGGAAATGAGACAGCCTGAGGATATTGTGAACACTGATCAATCAGACTGACACTGATTTGGACCAATGGAAATACAAGTGTCTGCGCATATCAAAGACAGTAGTCTTTTACATCCCAGTTCTCTTAGCTTACATTTAATGTAATTAAGTATCCCTGGATAAATATAAGATAAATGGTTGCAAGGCAAGCCAAAATTTAATTAGGCAAACATAATTAGCCAGTTTGTATGCTTCCTGGAGACCACGAGGACAGAGTAGATGACTACATAATGGAAGTCACTGCATGACTCCATCCTTTTACAGTTACGACGCCATTTACCAAAAAGGTTACGAAACAAAATTACATAGAAATTGAATGATAGATACAAATATCGTATTAAAATAAGATATTAAGGGCCCTATCTTATGGCTGGCACAAAGCAGCGCAGAGCGCAGCAGACCTGTCATTACCAGTTTTTGACCGATGCAGTTGTCATTTTCACACTTAGTGCCCATGTTGTGTAAGAAGCAATTGTGCTTGCATCCAGCTGTGCGCCCATTGGTCTTATAATGCAGTGTGGTCAAGTGCATTGTTGGTATTGATATTGATATTGATATTTTCCTGCAATTTAAAGGATGCATTATTATATTAGTAAGATATGCTGACATAGGTGGGTTCACTGCTCTTCTTCTAGTGTGCTGCAGTTAACTCCAGTTCCACAGGTCATAAAAATTAACATTCTGATCAATGGCATGGGTTGTAGTGGGACAAAGCGTCTTCTCTTTTAGAGAGATGCTGTCCGCATTTACGCACGAGGCACAGCAGCCTAACTTCATTGATTGTTGAAATCTCCACACACCAACAGGATCATTCAGGATCTCATGTTAATTAATGCTCTTTGTTCCTCTACACATCCAAAAGGTCTCGAACACATTCCAGGTTCATTCAGTGAAAATGTTTGTAAAGCAGCTGTATAAATCCTTACTTCCATCCAAAAAAAGAAACAAAAATCTGTTCTCATTTGTAGAGTTTCCTGTCAAGTTTATGAGTACAATTTTTAGTTTTGCTGCTTAATTATTATTTGTTGCAGCGACATTACTTAATTCATGGAAATATTTAAAGTGACTGAAAGCAGCCTCTTGAATTATTAAATCATGTTGAGCAGTGTGAGATTTACAAGTGATTCTTTTATTGAGGGTTGTATTGATGTATGAGTATTTTCTTTAATAATTTACTTCATGTTTAGAGAACTTTATGCTTTCAGCCATTTTAAACATTTCACTGTGCACAGTAACAAGTTATGCTGTTGTGACTTGTGCACAAATGCGCACAGTGTCTCTTTTAATGGGGAGACACTTCAACCGATTTCACCCATCTGCAACCCATTCGCTTCTAATAAATTGAATTTTTATGACCCGGCCCGACTGACCCAATGTGAAAACTGCAGTGCCATCCCCCTAAGCATGTAAGATCTTAGCATAATCTTGTACGAGGAATTTCTTTATTATTAAATCTTTGTTTCCATATGCTGTTATCTTAAGTTCACTTTACACACACATACATTTGGAACTAATGTCCAGACAGCTTTGCACATTTTTGAAAGTGCTGTTGACTGTTTAACTGCAATATCATTAAAAGCTTGGATGTCTTCCAGGGTGTTGCTCACTGATCATTAAATTCAAGGGAGATAACGCGCTGTTGACTCCTTGCTCACAATTTTCCTGTGGTTCTTTTATTGATTTATGTGGCTTAGGAGAGACGTGTTGTTCCTGCAGGAGAGGAATACAGTTATGGAGAGACACCGGAGGATGCTTTGATCACCTCCGCAAGACTGAGAGGTGTAAAGTAAATGAGGTGTCGGATGTTACAGGTTACTAATTTCAAAAGAAGTTGGTTTTTCATGTCAGTAAATCTTAAGTGGGTCTATTACTGAGTGTGTGACATATGGTGTGGTTAAGTGTTTAGTGTCAAGTCCACATTATTGTGGTCTGCAGTTTTACTACCTGTTCTCAGACTAAGGTGACATAATCTTGGACCAGAAGGATACAGTGAAATGGAAAGGTTTAGAAGGCTTAACTGAAGCTCTGACCCCTTTTTTAAATGACCATGAATTAGAGATTAGTCCATCAGATTTTAGCATTAATAAAACATGTTAAGTTGAAACAGGCTTTCAGTAAAGTATATGAATAATAATATAATAATGTAATCTCGAGTTCATTCATTAACAGACAAATCTAAACAAGCATGTTTTCCTGCAAGTACAACATATGTACAATGTATAGCAGTGATGTGTTTTGTTTACCCAATGAAGATACTAGTTACCGTTTCAAAATTAAAACATACTGTACATCATCTAAGAGAAGGTAGAGAAGGCCAGAAGGATTTTTTCAGCTTGAATTTTGATTATATTCAACATCATGCTGTACTGCTGTAGAGAAATGCAAGCGAGGGGGGTCCAGTTAGCTAATATTAATGTTTTGATATTTGTAATGGCATTACCACCACTACAGCCTGAAGCAAGATGTATAAATCAAGGAAAATAGCAAATGTTATCACAGCGTGTTCACAGGCTTTCTTCACAGTTACAATATGCAGTGCAGTCCAATTCACAGTGCACAGCGCTTTGGCACAATTTAAGCAAAAATGATCGTTTCACAAAGGCAACATTATATTGGATTGCATCTGATTTATACAGATGTTCACGCTGTGTCCACCTCATGCACAGTATGTGATGACCTTATGTTCCAGTTTCTGAAACAGCAATGATTAGAGGAGTGGTAATAAAAAGGATTTCTCTGATTAAATATTTATTTGTCAGGAAATTAATGAATTGAAAGCTGGCACCTAATATTGTTATACAGTAGTATAGACGTTATTCAGTCACACTTATAACTTTGCTTGTATAGCAGCCATTCATATCATTTTCTTACTGTGAGGCAATGTCTCATATAGTTTTGTCAATTTAATTTCTGAGGACAACACACATTATTCAACATTTTTGTAAATGTCCCAGTGTTAACCAGATGGTTAATTTTCAGCTGCAGTCCACTGGCAAGATGTTCTAAAACCACCCAGTGACAGTTCAAGAAATACAAAACACAAGACAATAAGATGCCAGAATGTCAGTAAAAGCAACAAAGTCAGCATGCATGAGAGACCACCCAGAGCAACAGGAAGGAACAAAAGATTGATGCAAAAATACAACATTCAGTCTTCAGCACATGCAGCCAGTAAAAGCAGGATGAAGCAACAGAGTGTTGTATGCGTGCTACATTTTAGCTTAACATTTGTTATGTTCTGTCACTGTTAAAAGTTTTAGCCTGGTTTTACTCACTTCCACTGGTTTAACAGTGAAAGATGAGCCTTTTTTACTGCAAACCTTGTTTGCCGTCATTGTGCACACACTCACTCCCACCCACTGGCAGAGGTTTAATACACAGTTCTACTGTCTGACCTCTGGATGAGGTCATTTGTTTGTTTGATGTGATAATGTCAGTAATACAGGCCTCTGGCCACTTAACTTTCTGTAATCCTTAAAGTAAATAGGAGAAATCAAAGCAGTATAGGAAAAACAACATTTGAGAACCCTTGGTGTTCATTCGACATGGTCAAGCCTAACAAATCTCAAATAACAGTCTAAAACTCTTCAGCGGGCAGCACTCCTTAAAGTTTTGTTCACTTTTCTGTTCACTGTTTTTTCTTCTTTCTTGCTATTTTAAGGCTCCTGCAGTCTCCTACACGCTAATCCCTATTTTTGGCCCTGTTTTTTTATCTCCCCCTTCCCTTGCAAATATCCATGAAGCCAAGAATATTGTTAGAAAAGCGATAAGAGACCTTTAGGCAACAATTTACTGAATATAGCAAGTAAAGAACTAAGTCTGTTA
Organism: Lutjanus campechanus; assembly: GCA_027495735.1. NCBI lineage: Eukaryota > Metazoa > Chordata > Actinopteri > Lutjaniformes > Lutjanidae > Lutjanus > Lutjanus campechanus. The sequence goes on along the minus strand of JAJHUR010135552.1, from coordinate 104,867 downwards.
TACCATGTAAGTCACAGTTGGAGATTCACTCGCTGAGGTTGCTTGATTAAGGTTGGACACAATCTTTTTTTGTGATACCTTTGATCTTTTCCATACATCTACTGTACATGAAAAGAATTTGAGGAGCCATACTGTATCTGAGAAGCGGGCTTGGATGTGTTTAATTCCATCCAGGAAAAAAGTTAACTCGAGTAACAAAGAAGGTTTCTTAACTGTGCTTGAAAGACATTACAAAAGTGTTGGTCATGAAATGTTTGTTTCCAGTTGCTGAAGAGCAGCCCTCTGCAGTGGTTCCCAAACTTTTTGGCTTTTAACAACTTAAAATGAAGCAATGTCTACTTGGTCAGATGTTATGAGCAGTTTTCCCCTTGTTCCCCATGTTATTTTATTTGAAGTATTCTCCAAACAGGTCTGATAAAAGAATAAGAAAATAGAAGTGCACTTAGTAGAGTGCAGATCTCTGCCAGTCAACGGATGGTGAAGCATCTACTGAAATGCCACCACAACTGCCAGATGCAACCAGCAGAGATTTGTTTTCAGTTTGATAAAGGTTTTTTGTGTATTATAGTGTAAGTTTTCTACTCTCCCTCTCTCTCTCACACATACACACACGCAAACATGCATGCTCACACACACATACACACTCTCTCAACCTATCGCATGTTCATGAAAAAGTTTAAATAGATCTGCATAGTCTTGTTTTCTTTCATTTCCCTTTGATCATCATTGTAAAAACACTACATCTTACAAAGTAATGTGTCTGTCATTATAGCCTAAAACCCTTATTTTCTTGAAAAAAGAAAAAAGAAAATAAGGAACAAGAAAGAAACTCAAAGAAACTTTCAATTTGTTTCAAGAATTCTCTAGAAATGAGTGGTTGTGTCTTGAAATAAGAGAGACAGTTTGTTTTATAGAAGAAAAAAAACTTGATTTTAGGAAATACTTGAACCTAATCAAGTTATGTTGGAAAAAAAAAATAGTTTATAATCATTTCTAAAACCACAACAAGAAGGATAACAGGAAATGGTGTTAACAGGTCAGCTGAGGCAATTCCCACCTATATCCACTGCATCCTCTGTCCTTCCGTGACTCTCTGGCAGGTAATGGAGGGAGGTCAGCAGAAGGAAAGTGAGAATCAAGACCCCAGCTGTGCCCTCATCCAAGCAGGAACTCTTAATCAATACCAGGCAGCCAAAAGAGGCATGTGGAGAATAGCGAGGGTCGAGGTCACAAATCTCAAGTCAGACTTGTGTGCTAAATTGAACACTGGGATTCCAGAGGGTCTTTGGGTGCTGACCTATCTGAATGAAGAAGAGTAGAAAGAATCTATTTTATTTCTTCCCTATAGCTCAATAAGATTTGGCATCAAGTTTCAGCAAAAAGAAGTTATTAAAGAAGTTTTAGATTCTTTACCATTGCTCTCTCAACACAGTAGTATTTGATTTGTCTCTCCAAAAGTGAAATTTGATTAGAAACAGCAGACATAAAGCAAATAATCACACTCAATTCAACTCTTCCTTTGCTCTGTCTTTATGTCGGTTTTCAAACAGGCACACTGCTCTGCTACCCATGCCATTGGCATTCAGATCACACAGGTGCCAAACGCACTGAAGATAGCTCTGAGGGAACCAGGCTGTCCTTCAGGCTCTCGTCAGTCTGCCTTAATAATGGGATTTCCACACATTACATACAAACTCAGTGGGCGCTAATGTGGGAGAATAATATTTCCGGGAAAAGGTGCACTCGAGTCCCAAATTGAATTTAAAACGTTACATTGACTTTAAAAAGAGGCTGTGGCACGTGTAATGCCCAGGAAATAATAGTTTGCTCCACTGAGCAGCCAAGCACCAAGCAGAGGATTAAATGGTGGTGCTGCCCTGGATTTACCACACACTGGGCCAGTCTAGTACAGTTCAAACATTAACACTGATTTTACTTGATCTGCTTACTGTAAATATGTTGTATTTGAACACTTTTAGTGCTAATATCCAACAGAAGCGTGCTGGGTCTGGAATTTCTGCTGTTTTGGCTTCTTCCTCCTCATTTGCTTCATGTTGTCTGTCCTCTCACCTGCGCACAAATACACACACACACAAAAACACACACACACAAAAACACACTCGCACAACCATTACTGACACAATATTTTATGAAATCTGACAGTTGCTGAATATTCTCAGTGGTCACATTAACACATGGACATTACCTGTCCACAAAGCTTCGTCTGAAGCATCACACAAATTGTATTGCACAAAACTCATCCATTGCATTTTTATGAACTGTTTGATCTTTCAAGGTGGAAGGGAATATTTCCAGGATTTTTGAAAGTGAAATGAATCAGCATAGATATTGCTTGATTCAAATCGCTGACACACGTCATGCACATCCACCTAAACAAATATCTGTGAGCAATTTCTTTATGCAGCCTTTTACTGTATGTGTATTGTACTGTTTTATGATTATGGACAGTGTCACTCATGCATCTTTCATGTCTCACTTGTGAATTCCGGTGCAGCTTTTCTGCTAGAATCCTGAATGTTGTTGAATACATGAGCAGATGGGCTGGCAGTGCTGTGTCCAGACACCTCCACCTGCTCTTTGTTTGGGGAGAAAACCCCACTGAGGTGATTTAGTTGTTTATTAGGTCTGTTGCCTTCCACATTCAAAAGGCGAAGGAAACAACAGGAGGAAACAGGAGGCAGACATCTAGTTTGTCAACTAAAATATGGGCTACACTGGTCAGACAAAACAAGGAGATAGAGAGACTTTATATTGATGATGTAAGTACATTTCTATGTGTGTGTGTGTGTGTGTGTGTGTGTTTGTGCGGGTGTGTGTCCAGAACTGCTGAGTGATCACTCTCCAGCCTATTACTGAGATGATGAGACACCGTCACTGCCGGTAATAGTTTTGACTCGGCTAAAAGTAACTGTACACGGTTTTCTGCATCAGTACATTTTTGTAATCATGTGGTAAAAAGGCACTTATCAGGAAAACATTGTCATATTATCATTTTATTTTCAGAAGCAGGACAGTCAGTCACAGTTAATGTTGGACACAAAAAAATTTGACCTGATGTCAGTTTTTCCAACATATTGACGTCATTCTCATCTTGTTTTGTTACTTTAGGAAGAACCCTGGGCAGTTGCATGAAGACTCAGACTCAGTACATGGGGCGCACGCTTTACTAGCTAGCTGGCTATTACGGCACCCCGGTGCCCACGAAACTTGCGCAAAATGCAAAAGGCCATCTAGAGCCAGTATTCATTTTGTACACCTGAGGCTATTTTATAGAAACACTGTGCTGAAACATAGCGGCCTCTGTGGAAGAACCACACCGGGGTGGACAATTCTTATTTTCAGGTTATTGTACACTAATGAAGGCATACTTACAGATATTACATTACATTCCTGCCATATTCTGCCATATAACCCCTCTAACCCCTAATTTACACCGGGCGCGGCACGCAGAGATATAGCAGCCATTCTAGTCAATGCTTATGTTTACACCAGAAGCGCCGCGGCGCGTGTCAGCAGCGTCCCAGAAGCGGCTCGGCGCTCCGCTCCGCAGAGAATACACAGCGAGTCTATTTTTGATGGATGGCGCGTCAAGCTGCGCAGATGAGATCGAACCAGACAGGAAGTCCCGACACGAAAAGCATAGTGAATCCGGTAAATTTTCAAAATAAAACATCTCGTGTCGACGACCGATCGTGTTTCACTTCATTCATTCAACATTACACCATACCCGGCGACAACAGGTATGTTTCATAATATTGAGATGATTATAGAGATGTATTTTTGTATTAAACAAAGCTCCAAAACTTTGATCCATGACTTTGAAGACTACAGCACAATAAAGAATGAAATAACAACATTAAACACTATTAAAACATACAGAAAATGAAACCACTTAACTACATAGACTACTTGTCCATGGTAGAAGCACAAAAATCAAGGGAAAATAACCAAAAATGACGAAGTAAAGAAGTCAACAACTGCGCCGCTTCTGACGTGCTCCGCTTCTGAGACGCTGCTGACACGCTGCTGGTGTAAATTGAATTGAGGAAGTTATAATAAGTTAACGTTGACTTTTGGTTGGACATGAACAGCTGTCTCCTGGTTTGGGTGTGTTTGACCCATATATCCACACACCGAACTCCTCCCTACATAGACTTAGTTGATCTGTATACTATGTTACCTGACTTCCTCCTTTGCTCCCATCATATAATTACTACGGCCACTAGAGGTCACCGCATAACAATGTATGGAAATACTGTGTGGGTCAGAATAAGCCGCTTGATAGGGTGGCCTTGGATATTCATGATCCCTAAAGGATGATTCTGTTAATTTTGTCTGGCCGCTGCCAGGTCAAAATTTCCACGTGAATACAAGATGTGTCTTAAGGAAGTCTGCAAATACATTTGTTGACGAAATTTATGCTCCTCACAGAATTATTGCTGTAGCTCCACCTTCAGGACAAATTTCATTTCAGCCCTAGCGTAGTTGAGGCTCTAAAAATAGGAAAATCTTGAGTATGTTGTTGTTGATATTAGAATGAACCTTCAAGCTTAATATGATGTTGTTTGTTTCCCTCAAAGACTACTGTATTAGCTCCTGTGGAAATCGCAGCCTCTATATGCTTTTAACACCCGTTAGACATTTAATCATGGTCTTGTGTCATGTTTTGTCTGATTCCAGTCCCAATGTGGCTTGTATAGCTGTTAAATACAGCAAGTCATTATTTGTTTGCCAATGCTGTAGTGAAGCAAGCAGTTAAAGTTAGAAGCTGCAGCTGTCAGGGCCATCAGTGAGAAGCCACTGCAAAGTTCACTGTAGTCATGTGCAAAACATGGACAAGAAGTTATTCATGACAGATCTACTGTAAGTACAATACAAATAACTTTATTATATTCCCTTATACATGTTTTGCTTTTATTTGAGGCCTGAGCTGTGGCTCAGCACCACAAAGAGACAGTGTTTGCTGTGAAACAGTCTTGTTGAATCACTGTCAGTCTTCCTCTCAAGGTTAACAGCCTCCCTTCGGCCTGCTGTAAAACCATCTTCAAAGATTGGACACATGTTTTATGGTATATATGATCACTAAGTTGAAGCACCGCAGCCATACGCTTAATTGAACACGATATACTATATCATTGTAAAGCCACGTGGTGTGTGGCAAGTAGTGAACAAAGTGGCAGAAATTTTACAGGTCAGCCTTGCCATGATTAGGCTATTTCTTGTTCGTCTTGAGAAATCTCTAACATCTCATGGAAGATATCAAAGTGTACAGTAGCATCCAAAAAGCTAAGAGTGTAAACCCTAAGTCAACACAAGCTTCTTGCACTGTGCACACAACTCACACCCACACCTCCAGTAGATGAAAGCAAAAAAAGTTTTATGTTTTATCGGTCCACTCTCCATCTTACAGAAAACAGCTTTTAGTACAAAAATGCTGGTTTATCCACTATTGATCCACAACTTGTTCCACAACACAGTAAGAAAACTGTCTTGCTCCACTCTGCACCAGTGACTACACACACCAAACTGCACTAAAGTGTCCTTAAGTGTCGACAGTCTGTCCTTGAAGGCACACTGATATATTATTTATCACGACTATTCATTGATTTTAGGGACAGAATGTTTTTATTACCCTTTTATATCTAAATGGACAAGGTACACAGGCTTTCACTTACATGTTGCTTAGATTCCTTGTAATGTACAAATCTGTGCATCAAAATAAGGCCGGTCCTTTTTACCTAAAATTAAATCAACAGAGCACTGCACTATTGTTGATTGGGTCATGCGCTGTACAGGATCCCTGTTATGGTTGTCTAAGTTCACACTGAACACAGACAGGGATTTAATGAGGTAATGTTAGTGACGTTATTCTTCTTGGCCTTCATGCATTCATCGAACTGCAGTTTGAGGTGTTTTTTAGCTGGTTGAACAAGTTAGTTGTGTTGCTTTGTGGCTCAGACACATGTCTCATTCATTCTTTGCAAATGATTTGTTCTTGCTTAACATCACTTGCTATAAATACAAAATGCTTCCAAACAAGGGATGACAGTTTGTTTCTAGGGACTAGATTTTCATTTTGCCTGTCTGCTCTCCGTTGTATATTACTTTTCTACTCTGGACTGCATTTTGCTCAAGCTGCCACTACAGGGTGGCTAGCTGTTAGTTAAAATTGCCAATATCGCTGCTGACCATGCTCATTTGATTGTGGGGATCCAAAATTGTGATCAATATTGATGTACAATTAATTGTACAGCCCTTGTAAATAATAATAAATAATATTAAACTGCAAATTGAATTTGCCCCCCACACAAAGTATAATACATGAGTGAATATCTTATCAAAATGGAAAAAAAAGTTTCGATTCAGAGGTTGAAGTCTTGATCTTTGATCTCGTACTGTCTAGATGTTTTTCTGCACATTTTTTTTTTACTTTTGCAGCTGTGCTATTTGCACTGGCACAGTGCTAAAACATAGTGTTGAAATACAGTAGGTCTGGCTACACAAGACTAGCAATTTAATAGAGGCAAATTAGAAAAAAGGAGAAACAGAGGCAAAGATATGTTGACTTTTAGTTCCTAGAACTCCAGAAACACAGAATGCTATCATCAGATGTTGTTTGTTGATATTGAATGCACGACTGAGACCACTGGTTTGTTGTCTAGATGTTTTTCTTTGTGACTGTCAATCTACACAAAGAAATGTGTGTCCAAAGAAGCTTTTCTGAGAATGTATTTCACCTATTCAAGGACCCCCCTCCCCTGCATTATCTATGCTTTATGTTTCCCCTTTATACCCTTGTCTATTAAAGGCAGTTATACTGCAGAGCATTTTCTAAACAGTATGGTCAACAGCCATCTGTCTGTGTACACTGTTCTGGGTCAAGGGCTCAGTTCAGGACAATGCTGTCTTGCTCCTCTCACATTACTGTGCCTAGTTACAAAACAAGCTGATGGCATAGCTTTAGTCAGGGTCAAACACTGTCGTCCATCTCTTTGTATCAAATTCCATGTTGACTGCACAGAAGTATGATTTAGCTCTCATTATGGCTCAGGTGGATGCAGTTGGATAATACATGTACAGTAAGGCACTGGTCCAGAACTGCATAACAGTCAATGTTGTGCCTTTGTGCTTCTACCTGTGTGCTTATACCAGAAAGATGGATGTTGTGAGACCTTTGAGCTCATATTTCACAGATAATGGGAAATAAGCAACAAGTCAAAGCTTCAGTATTTCTTTTAGTGTAATGTAAAAGTGCTCATTGGAATGGTAAGGGTTAATAGGTGGTGATTTGGTTATTGTCAGGACTTTCTGTTTACATTTCCCACACTGGCAGATTATATCCACTAATGGCTCCGGCTGGACGCTGTGTTCCTGAGACCCACTTCTCTATTAGAGTGATTATTGGGACTGAGGGTACTGGCAAGCATTGGTGTGGTAAATGGCATATCAAATTTGATTTGCTATATTTGATCTTTTTAGAGATTTTTCCCATTTTCTCAAAACTCTACAAAACTGTCTAAAACCATTCTTTCAAGCTGAGCTGTTGACTGAAGTTACAATGTTGTTACTTGTACTAATTCCTGAATGCATGTGTGCAAAGGTTACTTTACTAGTTTCAAAGTACTGCCATGTGACCAAAGATTAGAAAACAACATTAAAACAAAATGCTATTATTCCAATTAATGTGGATGTGTGCGAGGAGCAGTTAGGGAAATTGGCATCAACGCAGTTGTGGCACACAGATTATTTAGTGTAACATTTGGCAAAAGTGCCTGCATCAAAGACAACAAACAGTATTAAAGCACTATTGTAAAAAAGGACTCTGATGAGTAAATGACTCCATATAAGGGTGCATCTTTTGGCAGGAGTTGTTTAAATTCACGGCTGATTGGTGCTAAACCTGGCAAGGTTGTTGAACGAACTTTGTTTGGTGTCATTTCTGTTTACAAATATCTTTTCATTGCTTTGAGCCCATAGTTGGAGCCACAGAAAACGTTCCAATTATGCAAATAGGACACAAGCTTATTAGTTTTGAAGGGTATGAACTGGGTTTGTTTATAGAATGTCAAATACACAGACAATGTACTGGTAAGAAGACCATACTCTTGTTGGCAATTATCTTTAAAAACAAAAAAGACTCATTAATTCAGTTTATTTCAATGGATTCATCGGCCCAGTGTCTTTAAGAAAAGAGTCTGCCTTCTTCTTTTACAACTTTCATTCACTCTCTGCACATTCTACTATAGTTTAAAAATGTCTTCCTATGGATGTTAGGCCCCCTACTGAGAAGATGCTCCCAAAGTTTATTTGGAGGTGGAAGAGTCTCTCCCCAAATTCTCTGGAGGTTTGTAGTGCTGGCACAAACACACTCAAGTTAGTAACTGCTTCCATTAGATGGGAGATCAATGAGATGTAAAGTGGTGAGGGCTTTCCCAAAGCTTTCACAAAAAAAAAAAAAAAAACAACCTTTGAACTATATGACTACAAAAAATAGTTGATTGACAGAAAATGAATCTGCAAACATTCAGATAATGAATTACCATTTAAAGGTCCAATGTGTAAGATTTAGCTGGATTTATTGATAGAATATTGCAAAAATGGAATAATATCCACAGTTTTCATTACTGTATAATCACCTGGAAATAAGAATAGTTGTGTGTTTTTTAATCTTAGAATGAGATGTTCATATCTACAGAGGGCGCAGGTCCTCTTCAGTGTAGGCTGCCAAGTTGAGCCACCATATTTCTACAGTAGCCCAGAATGGACAAACCAAATACTTGAACTCAAGGATGAACTGATTATAATTTGGTGGTCAAAAGTCAAAGGTCACTGTACCCTCACAGAACATGTTTTTCCTGGAACTCAAGAATTTATACACTAATTGTGACATTCACATACATATCTAGTAGTATAAAATGATCAAGTGATTATATTTTATGTCCAAAAGGTCAAAAGTAAACCTCACAGATGAGGAGTTTGTGACCATATTTCACATTTGTTCGTGTATACTGGTGACACTAATGGGTGCATGGGTGCCAACCTTGAAACCTTGTGATTGAATAGGTCTTCTGTGCTGCTGAGTTTAGGATGTGTGTGTGAAGCATCCACGTTTGAGAATTTGTAGCTTCTTTGCAGCAACATCCATATTTGAAGCATTATAGTCTACCATAACCTGATTGTTTTGCTTATATTGAGGCTTCGTCCACACATACACAGGTGTTTTTAAAACCAGTGTTTTAAAACCAAAACAATCTCTGTCTAGACAAGCATTTGGCACAATTTCAGAAAAATAGCTCCGTCCATATTAACTACTCTGAGCATGCCCATGCCAGGGTAAACAAGAAGCATATTATAATAAAGAGGCAAAGAAATGTGACTGCTGTTCATAGTATCCTCCAAGATTTTAACAGCAGCAACATCCATTTAGTAAATGTACTGACCTCATATTTGCTAACGATGCTAATAGGCTACACACACACACTGCATTTGAATTGTTATTTGCTTCACAGCAAAATCACCTTTTCTTTTTATTGTATTGTGTTATTACTGAGTCAATTTACAACACATTTGTGTCTGGCTGCATCTCTAAATGCTAACAGAAAGACAGCAATTTAGGTCGTGCTAATGCTAAATAATGTGTGCAAAATGATCATAACAGCAGACTGACCAACGCTATCTCATATATATACATACACATATATATATACATACACATATATTCATACTGAACTGTTAAGTACAAGCAGTGTCTGTCTGAAAGGTGAGGAAAATGCATTTGAAAATGGTCGGCAGTCATTTAACCTGATTCACATGAAATGAGCTCTAATGCAGAAACATTTGTACTCATTGTAGGTTTACATAGGAACTTCTTTGAAGATCCTCTGTTTCTTGTAGGCAGTTCTTAGTCGCAGACTTTATAGAGGACTTTCAGGGAGCACTCTGCAGCTCTGTGCAATTCCCTAATTCATTCTCATCACAGTAAGTGAAAGTGAGAGGACGTTTGAGTCCCTTAAAGGGAAAGTCAATTAAAGAACCCTGGATGATTTATTGTTTGCTACAAATACATTTTCTACTTCCCATCTGACACCAATTTTACAACTCATTTTAATTAAGTCTATAGGTTTTATCATAAATGCTCCTGCAGCACTGTACTGTTGTCAGTCTCACAACCCTCACTTAAAAAAGCTTATGACACCATAAAACACAGATTGATGATACCCTGTCAATATTTGAATGAAATACAAACCATCAATCTCATTTACCTCTGGCAAGGAAAACATCTTGATCCCATCAAAATACATCCAAATCAATATGACAAATTAACTATAAATAAACAAAGTATGTGGCTCATCGAAGGTAAACCAAATAATTACGCTCTTGTATGCAGATGAATGCTGTACAGCGAATATAGTAATTGTGTAAAGACAGCTTGTTATGCTGTCTTTGTAAGTTTTCACTGTTCAGGGTTATGCATAAAAAGTAAAAATGTAAAAACTAGAGCAAACAAGAGCAAAGCGCTGTGATGGAGTAGCTGTGTTGCTAGAACTAAAAAAATCATAGAGGAAAATATTTAATTCATATTTTGACAACTAGTGTTAAAAAATCATGGATACTTATAGAGTAAATGTACAGCACAAGCCTAAAGCTGTTGAGGCTTTGACATCACCAAACTGACGCACATGCAACTCTGTGTTACCATAAAGGAGCACTTCAGGAATTTAGTAGTCTGACTCACAGAAAGTAAGCTTTTGGTAGCCTGCTACTGGCTGACTACTTCTGTTAGCATTCTCCCTTATTATGCTGTCTACCGTTTTCAAAATCTCCACTGCTGTGTGAAACAACCGCAGAGCTTGCAACCTGTATGCTGAAAATGGCAAGATACCTTAACTGTAAACTTGATTGCTAACAATAATAGATAGTAAGCTCCATCCATATCTGTATGCATATCTTAACATTTAGCATAAACAAGCCTTTAGTCCATAGAACTCCACTGAATACCATCATCACAGGCTGTTTGTTGACACTGAATGCACAACTGTGACCATTTGTTTTTGCGGTTCCTATTTGTTCAACCCAAAAATACCAACTGTGCAGTGCTAAGTGTGCAGACCACTCCCATTTATTTCATAAAGTCATGTTTTCATTGAATGGAAACATAAACCATGGAATAAGGGAGGATTTTACCCCCAATCTTCAATTCACATGGACATGTGATTACCTCAATTTGCACCACCAAGGGCAAATTTGTGTTCACTTGCGTCTTTCCATTTATATTATACATATGCGCAATGATGCTGCCTCTGAAATCCCCTCACGTTCAGCAGAGGATGCTTCACAGCTGTTTTCAGAGGCTGAGTAACAGCTGAAGTGACCCTTTAACAGTGCATACTGCACTGTAACTCTCTAAAACAATAAAACACTAATAAAATGTTATCCAATGACAAATAAATATCCAAATGTATGCAGAAATGACACAGAACATAATGCTGTTTTACAATAAATTTACTTGTTGGAGATTGAATAATTGATCTATGACATCTCAGGATAAATGTAGACCACAAAGAACCTACAACTGCTATTTTGAAATGGATTAATCACAGTCTATCAAAAGTCTCCATGCTCCTGTAGTGTGACAAATGGACCTATTAGGTACTAATTAAGCCCAGATTAAGGTGATGGAAAGCAGTGACAGAGTGAAGGATGTACTTCCACTGTGAGGAGAAACGGGGGGCATGACTAATAATGTTTTTAGACCTTAAGTCTTGCTCGTGACAGACAGTTTTGATAGCCTCCAGTGTTCATCATTGATAGAGATGTTTCCTAACACCCCAGAGAGTTTATTTCTCTCAAGGCTGAGAAATGAATTAAACTCAGAAAGGGCCCAATAACTGTGTAAAACGCCTAAACAGTTCTTTGTCTCTTCCTTGTGCTTTTGTTTCACAAATTTAATAACTAAGCAGGCTTCTGGAGCCTCAGTCTTATCTATATTGGGAGGCCTAAGGCAGTTTTCTGACAAACTGAAGCACCAGTGCACAATCTATTGCAGTTTTCTGTGGCCTTAATGTGGACTGGCAGTCATGTTGGGCATTAACATTTACTGTACGCTTTATGCTATAATCTGCATAACCTCACCAAATACTAAAGGGTTTGTATGGGTGCTGGAAACCCTTGAAAATATGAATTATTATTTGAATAAATATTTTGAGTGCCTAGATTTTGGATAAAGTGCTTGAAACTGTTTGAAACTGCTTCAAATCGTGATTGGATTAATTTCATGATAAATTACTATCTTACTGAATAGTTTGCTTTTTAGATAAAGACATAAAATAAGGATATTAGATATTGGCTCAGTCAGCTTATATAGGATGCTGAGTTTATGTACAGACAGGTGACATAGTTTGAAACGTGAAACTGTTTTTTTCTTTGTTACTCTTCTGTTGAATTCTATCACAAAACATGATTTGGTTGTTTTGTTGTGCATATGTTTGATAAATATGTAATTTACCGTAGCTGTAAGGTGCTGATACTAGTTTCCATGGCAGAAAGTTTTTCAATACAAGCTATGCTAGCAGCTTTGACATTTTAGGGGGCACCTTGAACTGCAATCAAGGTAAATTATGACTCTATATGATATTTTTTTGATCCATGGAGGTTTTATATTTGGGAAACTTTACTGGAGCCCAGAAAAGTGATGTAAAAAACTACAGTATGTGACAGGTGACCAATTCTCATTGGATTGAAGAGGCACCATCTTTGGGTCTGGTGTCCTTTTGTTTTATGTGAAATGTCTGTGCAACTGTTGGATGTATTACCATTAAATTTGGTACATATATCCATGTTCCCCTAAGGGTGAACTTTGATCATTTTACTGATCCCTTGACTAACATCTGGGCTAATTAGCTAATGCTAGCAGCTAACATACTATGCTGATATGATGAACATGCTGAAAATTGTATTATATTGTAAAAACTACTTGCTAAACATCAGCATATTAGCATTGTCGTGAGCATTTTAGCACACTGACATTAAGTAGGGTGACCAGATCCCAGCAAACTGAATATAGGACAAAGACTACTGTATGTTTGTGTGGGACAATGTGGGACACATTACACATGATGAGAGGTAGTATAAAATTTTGATTTTGAAAAATAAACATTTTATGCTGCCCCTTAGCTTGAAACATCTCTGGTTGATTAAGTAGCACACAATAGACAATAGATAAGATGTTTCCCAGTCTTTTAGTAGCTGCAGTCCCTCTTTTTTGGTAGTTTCCATTATACTTCATCAAAATCTGCATAGCTTGTTACTTTGTGTTGACTCCCAGTGGGTAGATGCATGGCAGTGAGATAAAAACCATAAGCAAAGCATCTGTTCTGTAGTGATTTAACTTTTGAAAATAATCACAATGTGGGACATGTTTTCAATATGTGGGATGTGGGACAAAGGGTAAAAATGCTGTGCAGTTCCGCACAAAGTGGGACGCCTATAACATTAGCATTTACTTCAAGGTAACTGCGCGTATCTATATGTATGTGTTTTATCAAGGCATGAGGTGCTATGCTTCCACTTTGAACAGGGCACAGTGCTACACAAATGGTGCATATGTGCCACGGAGATAAATTCTATGAATGGAAAAATAGGCCATTCTTCTATCTATATTTTTTATGTGAGGTGTTTGCAGCCCTTTTACACAGAAATGGGTCTTTTTTTTTTATTAAACTACCAGTGTACAGAAAATGGCTCTAACCTATTTGCATCTTATCACCTGCATCCGTTGGTAATGGGTAACAAGAGAGACTAAAATAATTAACTGAATGACAAAGAAATTAAAAAAGTAAATTAGAAAAAAAGATGTGCAATCAGAGCTTGACTACTGTATATCCTATATTATGTACATAGCCTGCAATATGTTCTACTCAGTGTTGGAGCTTGATGTCTCATCATCTCTATGCTGATGGTGTTTTACAGTATGCACTACTACCAGTTGTAATTGAAAAGAGATGGGTGTAGGTTATAAGAATAAAAGCTGAATATTAAATAATTGAACATGTTTAAACATTTTCCCAGAAGACAGGTTTGACCTTTTTACTTCTAATTTAGTTTGGTTCTGACAAGATGAATCTGAACTCTTTTGCAGTGTGGCAAAACGGTCTTTCCTGTTACAGTACCTGTGCCAAATGAGCCTATTTAGAAATATTTCTGCTGCTCAAGTGCTGCAGCTGTGCAGTGTGGTGAAGTGGTGCTCAATGAGTCTGCCTGCAGAAATTCATTATCTTGAAAGCAAGCGTGGCAAAGACCATGGGCAGGTGGTACGGGTGATTTCACATTTCTCCTGTGCCCTGTGAGTGAAGATGCCACTTTGTATTACCTCTCTGTAGTGAGAGAGCACATTGGTGTGGTCTGTCCAACTGTCAGTACGTCTGAAACAAGCCAGTGTTGATAGCCAGCGGATTGGATTAGGAGCCCTGAAGTCCACTGCAGTAATCTGTCTTCACTTACTAAATGCAACTCAGATTAAAGCTGGTTACCACTTGTTGTCAAAATGATTAGGTTTCATAACTGATAGAATGGCTTTTAAAGCAAAATTACACAAGAGGGTGTGCTATTGTATTAAACATCAGCACGGATGTGATTCAGTTGTAGGAACATAATCATAGCCGTGTTGATTATTCAGTATAAGAGAATGACCTTGAGTGTGATTTTTATACAACAGTTCTGAAAGCAATTTATTAGTAATGGTAATAAGTGACCACAGATTAATAACTTCTTTGTTTGTTCAATCATTTATTTGGCTCCACCAACACAAATAGTCCCCAACAGGACTGGAACTGGACTGTTGCCAAGCAACTCATAGACATGGATCCATAAAACTGCAGCAAATTGTGAATACATCCATAATCACGGTTTGCTGGGCTGACAGTGGCCAGTTGGAAAACTTTAACATATCGCCCAGCCCTTGTCTCAGTTTTTACAAGCTTACAAGCTCTGGTGCAGTTTGTTTGTGGTCTGAAAGCAAACAAAATAAACACGGGCGTACCGGTGGCTCAGTTGGTAAAGCATGTAGCCCATGTGCAGTGATTATCAGTCCTCAGTTCAATTCCCGCCTGTCTTACCCCCATTTTCTGTCTATCTAATGCTGTCGAGTTGATGAAGGCTGAAAAGCCCAAAAAATAATCTTAACAAAAAAAAACAGAACACAAACACAGGATTTTATGATAGCAGATATGTGATTTTAGCACGATTTAAGAAACTAAACTACTAATAAATCTGTATGAGCATATAAACACATATAAATATGTATGAGCCATGTATATATTTTTGCAAACCACTTAACCATGATAAAATGTATATGGTTTCCCTGATTAATAGGTCAAAAGCAGTTAAAAGTGCTCTGCTTGTGCCCTTTTCTGTGTTCTTTGTCAGATTAAAAAAATGTGTGATAGCAGTCCCACAGTAATTAAGCACAGAATTATTCCTCTACAAGACGCCTTCATTTCATCCTGTCTCTATGGTCTCTACCTGTTAGTTATTGCAACATTAATGTAACAGTTATCAGAAGACTTGTAAAGTGGAGTGATACATGCTGTTAAAAAGGTCCCAGAGCTGTTATACTCTATAAGAGCACCCATGGAATGCCTCTTGTCTAATTAAATTACTTGGCCGGAACTAACTGTTAACTGTATAAATTCAAATATATTCAACAAATACACTAGGAATTGTTTGGTTGAGCTTTTTAAGTGAATTGTTCTCAAGTCTGAGTGTAAGCTCATACTGGAATCCCACCAGAGAGAGCAAAAGGCATTAGGAGGCATGTGGAGCGATGTGAGTCATATTGATCTTATCGCCCAGACCATTGAGAGCCATAATACTGGACATTAGCCAGCAATGAGGCTCTACTGGTGATTTGTCGGTGTACTGATGCACGGATGTAGTGGTGTTAAGGCCTTTGTAAAAGAAAGTGTTTAAAAGCTTTACCTCAAACATCTTCAGCAGCAGCATGTCATTGTTATCTGAACCTGTATCACAAGAGGCAGAACTCTTTATCTTGAAAAAATTCCAGCTTGCAGTACTCTCACATTTGTATAAGCTTGGGGTGGAAATAATGCAATAATTTTGATGTAGTTGCACTTCCTGTATCTGTTTTCAGAGGGCTCATTGAACATTTCTGACATAAGAAAGCCCGCTCAAATGTGATGAACTGGCTCACCAGTGTGAGTGTGATGAACTGGCTCACCAGAGCCACAGTAAATATGCTGCCTATTTTGATCTTGCTATATTTGGCTCATGACACAGGTGTTATCATAGATTTTCTCACAAAGCTGTTTCCTGAACAGCATGACAACACATCTGTGTATACCTCTGGTGCACTTAGGAGAGACATACAGTATACGCCCAGTTCATCACTGGTGGGAATTTATTTGCTGTCTTTCACCATCACTCAATTATCCCTGAGCCTCAAAGACACTCTTAAACACACACTGTGCCCTCTCTCCCACTGATGAAGGGTTGGCACCATTAAAATTCACTTTGCTGTCTGGGACACTTCTCCTTTCCATTGTTTATACCAGAGCAGCAGAGTGATTGTACTAATCAGGTGTGGTATACACCCTCAACACCTACCGTCCCTACTGCGGAGGAGTCAACAAAGAAATTAGAGGACAGTACGTCCCAGCTCCTGTTGCTCGGTATGAATGGGAATCCAATTTAATTTCAGATAAAATGCATTATTTATATTGTCTCTTTTACACAAACATCAATACAAAGTCTGTGCATTGCAGTGTGCAGCAGTGTTTGCAAGGTTTCTTACTGACGGTGCCATAAATGTAAATGTTCTGTGGACTGCACTTTCATTTGTGCGCAACTGATGTATCTTGTATAAATCTGTTGACGCAAAACAATGACCATGAGGAAATTAATTCCTGTGAAACACTGAAATGATCAGCCTGCAATGTTCATGAGGCAGCAAAGTTTGCTCAGACCAGCCAATACACTGGCAAGTTCATTTATGGATAGGTCGTGTTATAAAAATTTAAAGGAATGATATTAATGTATTTTAACCATGTAATTGTGAATTAAAAATACCAGAAAAGGATATGACATACAAGTCAGATATGGAAGAAATAATGTGGTGACAAAAAAAACTGAAGAGAAAGGGAAAGCGACAATATATATGTTTCTCGTAATACTCAACCAATTTAAACCTGGCCTCAAGCAGTGGAGATGGAGAATGGCAAGCACGGTTTCTCATTAGCTAGGTGTCTTTTCCACGGTCAGTGGATATGTAAATAAGGAACGCTGTGGAGAAAAAAATGCAATAATAATAATAATCAGAAGTTGAAATTGAAATTTGTTTTCTTAGTATCATATCTCTGTTTGCCAGTGTGTCATAGTGCAATATTGCACACCATAAATTAAATATGTTTGAGGCTGGCCAAGGGTCGCAATCTCATCAGCTGTGTCCTACAGTAGTATGGGATTTCATTATTCTGCCATATTTTTAAAAAAATGAATAAATGACTGTTTTTGTCCAAGGACAAACATTAAATCATTTTCTCATTTCATATGCAAGTTCACTTTTACACAGTAACCTGAGTCAGATGTTTCTTCACTGTACATATTGCGCAATAGTGCAAGAATCTGGTAAACCGACTTCTCAAAGAGATATTCAAAGACTGCAATACCTAGATATAGGCTACTATCATCTTGAAATCCAATATGACATGTTAATAACGACACTTGAAGCCTTTTTCAAAGCTGAGTCCATGATTTCCCTTGATTAGTGGACCTCATCTGTGCAACATACGTGTCCTTTGATGATACAAGGTCACTGGTTCTTGGCTGATCAATGAGAACCATCATTTAAAGTGAATAGTAGCAGTTATAACTAACCCCATAAGACAAGTGATGATGTGTTGAATAAAATTTATAGTAATTGGATGCTGAGATTCTGTAAAGGATGAACCAAGCAAGGTCTTACGTGAGTGACAGTAATTGTGTTGGGATCTGTGGTATGTAAAACACTGACCCCATACTGATTTACAATATGTTAAATATAGGGCAACTGTGGATCTCCTCTATGGACAGTTCAGTGACTTTACAGTAATAACAGTTAATAAATACATGTATCTGAAATTTTAATTTATAGTGCACCATATAATATGCTCTAGCCACATTTCTACGTTTTTTATTTATAATGAGCCTAAAATATTCAAATTATATACAAAATGAATAAGACTTCTTTCTGGTAACAATGCTATGTTGCATTCTTGTGATACTTTGAGGTTATTGGAATGCCTCCAGTTGTTACAACCAGTCTTTTTTTCAAACCTGTCACCAAGCAAATATTGTCAGGAATCTTTTATAAACTCCACAAATACCCCTTTATTAAATTTGTTTGTGATATTTGATTTGTGATTTAGTTCAATTTAGTTTTTAAGCAATAATTTTACTGCTCACGCAGTTTGCAGTTTGAGGCTCTTGCGTCGATAGTTCAGCATTCTAAGTAATAAGGGTTAACCGCTGATGTCTTGTCTCTTTACTTTTACTTTTGTAAAATCATATGAATCCCAAATGGTGCAGTTTCTTCAGTGCTACTCTTGTTATTTGATATATTATTGAACTACAAACAAAATTAAGGTTGACATAGACCCTTACATCCTACGTCTGGAGGAGAATAGAGGTCTAGAAGCAACAACTATAGTGATGGTAAATATTGTGTACCTTTATTTGACAAGTATAAATGACCTGCAGCTAATTTTCTAATTTTTTAATTTTTTAATGAGATCTTAATTCAAATCTGCTGTTAATTATCAAAGTCATTTGTGTGAAATAGATACAGTTTAAAGTTGTGATGCCTGTTCTCTCTCCCTTGTAATAGTCAGAGCTATTAAAGAGGCCATATTTTCCAGTCATATGGCCAAACGACATTTCCCGATTGATTTTTATGGCTGCAGTCAACACTGAAGAGTTTAGCCATTATTCTGAATGCCATATTTGTCGGGCTTGAAGGTTATAATAGCTTTTATCAAATGGTCTTCTTGCTTTATACTGAGCACAGGATGCTATCCTCCACACATACATCTTGTACTGTTAATCAATAACTGATTTATTTTGCATCTCAAACAAGGACAGAATGTCAGCGGATTACTTGCCAAAAACTACTCATCAAATTAAAATCAATCACTGCTCTGTTGTGATATGAGAGGACACTTTATATGCTCATATTGTCTCAGGACACAGGGAATGTTTGGATTCTTGTTGCATATGAATGCCAAGTTTGCCATCAACTTGAAGTTTGTCTAATTAACATTCCTGAGATGACCTGAAATGACATTGTAAAAAAAAAAAGATTGATGGACAAAAAAAGTTAATACACCTTGCACCATCTGTGGGTGCTGTCAGGGACAACAGAGCATGTTCTCTGCTGTCACATGTGCAGAGCAATGCCAAATATTTTTTATTCTCTGTGGATTCCAAAGCCTTGAGAGAGCGAGAGGCTATCTCCTGCAAAATAAGTGCATGATGGCAGACCTGTAAATGTCTGTGAATCACTGCATCATAAATCTCTTAACTTCAGAGGGGAGAAGGATGATGGGGTACTATCTCATGGGTGACATGTCAATTATTCCTCCCTCCCACTTCAACCCATTTTGTATGTGGCTACTTGCCATAAACAGCACCAACTGACAGCAATCTCCGACATCTTGAATCTGAGGCTAAACACATTTTTCGTCACCGGGCAGACACATGATTGATGTACAGTCCACCCTTCCTCATCACCTGAGGCCAGGATTACTCTTCATCTGAATAATTCATTGAACCTGTTTGTAATCTTCATCATTTTAACTTTGAGGCTGTTAAATTGGAAAGTCACCGGCCACTCGTTTCTTCTTCTGCTTCCCTCTGACACGCAGACAGCTGTGATTACAATTAGAGGTAATTGCATCTCTTTAAAACAGGCGTGGGAGGCTGTTGATATTGACCAGCAGGCATTTCATCCGGGCGACATCACAGACAGCCAGCGAGGTGACTGGTGTCATGGCAACACACCACATCAAAACTGGCCTCTGTCTAAAGGCTGTTAAAAAAATTGCTGCTGTTTGCAGTTTGCTGTAGGTATGTGAGATGCTTAGCTGTCATTTTGTTTGCAATGCTGACAAGGGGAATGGAATTCACCAAGGGGAAATTTAGTGACTTAATACTTCAGCCGCTCAACCTTGCCAAACAGAACTCATGACGTTTATTTGTCTGTGATGCAATTACGACATAAATCTAAGCAGTGCTGTCAAAGCTGTTTAGGAGCAGTAGATTCTGGACACTTCTTATAATGTGTCACTTCCAATAAAGAGTTGTTGTTAGGTTGAAAATGGGTATGACAGAAAGAAAATCCTTACTTCTGCGTAATGTGATCAAAACAGTAACAAGAAAGAACAAGGAATTTCTCCACAAATGTAACAAAATTCCTCTTTGGCTCAATATTAATCACCCCTGAAGCAGCTGTTCGCTGTTATTGATCACCAGTATGACATTGTGTAATGTCCTGTGGCTGTGATATGACTTACTGCTTGAATAGGAGGAGGGCTATTTGGGATGAAGTATAATTAATATGTTGATGATCGCATATTTTATCCCCAGATCCACGTTTCTGCTGAGACAGTAATCAATTGCTTAACCAGAGGAGTCATATATTACAGAACAATCAATGAGCCTGTACTCTCAATCAGTATCAGTATCATAGATGGATGTTGTAGAGAGATGGCAAGATTCACAAACATGCAAACCACTGTGACTTTTATGACACCTGCAGTAGATACAAATATCCACAATGCCTCTTATGTTTGATCCTATTCTGTTGTGTTTCATAGAAACTGGTTTGTTATGTGTGGCTGACATCCATGTGCGCTCAAGACCAACCAGATCCTAATTAGGGACGGGAATTGATAAGATTTTGTTGACACCGGTGACATTATCGATTCTGCTTATCAGTTGGATTCTTTATCAATACCTTTATTGATGCCTTAGCTTGCTTTAGACTGAGAGCTAGCAGTAGCAACAGTCTGTCTTTCATGGCTGTGTGTTTCATATCCAGATAATGATACATAACACGATACAGCACATTTTCTGTAAATTCAATGAAAAAAAAAGACCAAATGGAAAGACTTATTTCTTATTACATTTTGCATGATATACTCATCAAATGAAAGGCACAACACTCATAATACTCATATTTCATTATTTTTGTGCAAATTGTAAGTACCTCTTAACAATATAACTACCCTCATGAATTATTTTAAAAATGGTTTCTAATTAAGTTATTAATTAGGTTGTAAGAACTTTAAGGATTATAAACAAGTTGTGACAGTTTTCCTACATCAGTGTGGGCTCACTATTTCATAAGATCCATTTACTGCTTACAGTAATTAATCTTACTAATGACTTACTACCATTAACTGGCAAAAAGGAGCCTTATTGTAAAGTGTAAAACAGTGCATGCTGAAAATGTTGACATAAAAATAACATTACCAAAGCCTAATGTATGAATCTGGTCATTTGATGCCAAATTAAACGTTTTGACAATTAAAATATGTTGGCAGTGGTTAAATGCTTGTAACTTATTAACAAATACTGTATGTCATGAAGCTGACAGGTATAAATGCTGCTGATGGAGAAGACAAAGTAAGCTAATTTAGCAATAAGCTCTGAGTCTGTTGTGGGGACGTTTCTGCAGCTTAATTTACAAAGTACGTCTTTTTTTGTTCATGTCAGGCTTTTCATACCCAAACCACGTTCCTTGTGAGAGAAGTAGCCTCTCTTTTAGGTACGAGCTCCTCGTTTTGTCTTTGTCCTCCTATTCAGAAACGCCCTGTTATATGTCACATTCACTCTCCTCCATGTTTGTTTGTGTTGCTTTTATGCAAATTTCCTGCTTGCATCCGTGCTGTGCAGAAGAATGCAAAGTGTCATCCAAATGACAAAAAATATTGCCATAAAGAGTGTGATTTGAGACCTAATGAAATGATAGAGCATAATATGAAACATTAGACATTTTGCTATAGTAACATGATATATGTATCATCATATTGCACACCCCTATTGTCTGTCATCATCTAAAATGGATGAAATGAGAGAATATTTGTTTTCAGCATTTTTCTGCCTTAAGGTTTTCATAGTCAAAGAGAAATCTGCTAAGCCTGCCTGTGTGGTGCTAATGTTGTCATAACAGGATATTTACCCTCAGTAATGGACGTGCTGCTCAGTTGGGAAGCAGTGGCACTCGTTACAAAAACATGGCATTCCTGAAAATTAAGCCCATGTTGCCTAGAAAGATGTTTCACCATATTACTTGTGATTCCACCCTTACTTGAAATGATCATTTTACCGGCGTTTCAACTTGCAGTGTTATCATCTTTCTTTGTGGAATGAAGCCAGACTTTGCACTGTTCTTCCCCTCCACCATAATAAACTTTATTTGTATAGCACTTTTCAATGCAACTAACAAAGTGCTTCAAAATAATAAAAAGACAACAAACAACAAAAGATGACAATAAAAATGATATCACACAATAAAAGCTTTCTTATAAAAATGTGTCTTAGGAAATGAGATAAACCGGGGAACTGACTCTGCAAGCCTGACCCCCTCTTGTTCCAGAGAGTAGAGGTCCTCACAGCAAAGGCCTTGTCTCCTTTGGGTTTCAGCCTAGACCTTGGACTGACTAGCAACAGTCTACTAGAGGAACTCAGTCTGTGTCCTGGCTCAAAGGGGGCAAAATATTTTAAAATCAATCCTAAGATAAACAGACAACCAGTGCAAGGATGCTAAAATGTCAGAGTTAAAAGCCAAGCTGCAGCCCTTTGGACCAACTGTAGGCGATGGATCGAATTCTCACTGAAACAAGTATAACAGGACTTACAAAAGGAAGGAAAAAACACATGGATTAGTTTCTCCAGATCTGGGGCTAAGATTAAAAGCTTATCCTTGGCTAACCTTGGACTCACTGTGACTTCTTGTTGCAAGTTTCCAACAGCCTAGACACGTGGGTTTGACATCACTGTTTTACACCTATAAGAGAGACATGCCAGCATCGATAAAATTAATTGATATCTCGGGGGCATGCGACTGCAATGGATTGGAAAAGTTTGAATCACTTCTCAACTGGAACTGTCTCTCGATTTCCATCCCTAAAACTGTCGTTCACTTAACAGATGAAACACTGTCCAGCCCAATATGCCCAATGCCCAGGCACAGATATAGTCTATTATTAATCACAGGCCCAGGTATACATCTATATTCCCAACTGCCTTTTCAGGAGCATCCCCCAATATGTAATTTAATACACAGACACTGGAGCACCAATAACCTTGCCAAAAGGACAGAAATATGTCATCAACTTTGACAGGAAGTTTCCTGAAGTCTGTCAAATACAATCACAGCAATGGGAGAATAAACAGAGTATAAACAGATAAACAATCCTATTAACTTGAACCCCTCTAGGGATGAAGACCCACTTTTTATATTGCTGTGATCTCATATATTCATAGAAGGATGTTTTTGATAGATTTAAATTCTGTTGGGTTTTTTTGTAAATATGTAGCACTTTTTTATGTGGATGGTATAGTCTGGAAAACAAAAGCATCATAAAATACCTTCTTTTTAGATACAGTTTATGTCTGCAACAGGGCAAAACATTCCAGGTTGAAAAATAGGTGTCGCGACCTGTCTTCACACATCACACATCACACATCACACACAAACAACCCATCACATCAGTAATGCCTGGATGACATGTACACAAGAGTGTTACTTAGCCCCCAAGGTCAGGCCTCAGCCTTGAGTCACCTCTGCAGACCCCCCACTTATAATTCTTCTGCCGAGGGCCATGATTTAAGACCAACTGTCACTACAATTCAGGAATGGTTATGACCACACTAGAAGCTGGCTCAGTGTTTGCTGTTTAAGGTGCCTCAAAAATGTGCAAAAATTTCCACAACAAAAACTGTGATAGAAAATTGAAAGTGTCAGAATATCTGTTCCTGTCTTAGTACTGACCTGAGCTTTGATAATGATGATGAAGATGGCCTGTGTGTGAGTGCACATACATGTTTGCACTGTCTTGTTTTGTGTGCACAGATACCTTTTCAAAGAACAAGGTGTCAGTGCTGGAGTCCTGTGACCTGTATGTCTGACGCTGTCTACAAAGATAAATTAACAACCTTGTAACCCTGACAGCAGCCAGTCATCATCTGTTAGTGTGAAGCTCTATTTCTCACCATACACCTGTGGATCACATGAAATATTCTGCTTCAAGTGCTTCTGAGCATCAGCCAGTTATTCAAAGAGTTGTGATCAGGAAACATTAATAGCCCACTAAAAATAAGGACCAGAATAAAGTTGTCCCTCACAAAACCTAAACTGTAGTCAGATGATCAACAAATGTGGGAAAACAGCTATATTTCGTCTTAAATTAAAAAGCATTTGCATGTAAATTGCATAAATTACAGGCTAGTACAAGAAGAAATAAGCTGCTTTTATTTTGTGTTTACAGATAATGTGAGGTCACAGTGATGGAAATTACTGCAATTTAAACAGTCTGTTTGAAAAACTGAAATACAGGACAGATGGGCATGGACATCCATGCAAGGCAGCCAATAAAGCTGTTTATTTCATGCCATCTGCATTTATAATATCAATTACAGGACCGAACTGGACTAAACTACCCACATTTCAGGAGCTGCTGATGCAAGTTAATGTCCTGCCTCCTATGCCACTTTTATTCTTCAGCTATCTGTCTTTGACCTCAGCAGAAACAAGCTGTAACACAGCACTGACATATCATCACCTTTTAATTTGATAATATGGACTTGATAAGGTGAACTTGTCAGCCCATCAGCTAGATAGCTTTTATTTGCAGTTGTTTTTCAGTTTCAGTTTTCAGTTTTGGTCTTTTATCTCGGTTTTGGTGGCTCTTTAGCCACTAAATGTGCCACTGTGGTCTCTAGTCAGGTGCTGATTTTTGGGCCTTTTCCACCACTGCTTTTGGCCACACTGAGCCAAACTGTACTGCACTGACTTGCATTTTCATTATCACCTTAAGTGCGCCAAGCTGCGCCGAGCCATGCCCGAGGTAGACCTACTCTGGAGTGGGGCCAGAGCGAGCCCAACCCTCCCCCAAGCAGGCCGCAGTGACGCCTGGCCGGCTGCGGCCAACCCATGACAACCCTCCTTTCTCCCCCTCGAACAAGCGAGTGTTGTGATACTGAGCTCATGTGTGTGTCGTGTGTGGGAGACCAGAGAGAAAGAAGTTTCTTAAAGTTTCTTTATGTTCAGCTCTCATTACTTCTGTAGCTTCTAACAGAACCTTTGTAGTTTCTCTCCTCTGTCACATTTTGTAGTTTCAGGTATCTGCATTATTTTACCATTTCATTATTATTTATTTGCTTTCAGCTGTATCAGACACTCCAGCTTTATTATACAAATAGTCATTTGATTCATTGTTAATATAAAAATATCGACTATAGCTACTTTAGCCACATTTTAAAGGTTAAGTGTCAAACATTTATGAGGATCTATTGGCAGAAATTAAATATAACATCCATAAGTCTGTTTTCATTCATTCAGAGGACACAGGTACTCTACTACAGAGTCCATCATGTTGAACTGCCACTAACTGCAACCACAAGTTGTTAATCCACAGGAGATAAAGATTTAGAAAACAATTCTTTTTAAAACTGCATTATTGATCTGTATCTCTTTTCCCACCCTTAAAGGGTTGTGTCTGTAGATATAAATGGCTCATTCTAAGGAAATGAAAACACAACGAATTTTATTTTCAGGTGTTTATGCACAAATGAAAACATACTTATGAATATTATATTCCATTTCATATTCTGCCAATAGATTCCTATAAATCTTACACACCAGAGCTTTAAGAAATCCTATGGTAATTCATTTGTAATTAACTCAGGGCCTATTAAAAGCTTGTTCTTACCATAACTTATGACTTTTGTTAGCCAGCTAAATTGATGCCATATGAATAAAGGAAGAATCTGTGTCATCAGTCAGTGTCGAGAAACATAATAAATTTAAATCTTCGCTTCACTTGACATGAAGGCTACAGTCAGATCAGGATAAATGTTTTATATGTCCATTTGACATTAATCAGAATTTGAATGAATGATTTTTTTCGCTGAATGAGTTACTGTCTGTTTATGAGTCACAAGAAATCATTAATAATCTTGTAGAAGGTGTAAATGTTTGTAACTGTTACATTGAGTGAGACAGGCAGCCACTTAACCCATCGTCCAGAGTGTGTTATTTCAGAGCAGGGGGTTATTGCTTTTGGGATAGCGGGCTTCGCTTTACATTGACAGACAAGTGACAGTTATAAACAGCAGATCAACTTGCAGTGGAGGACTCTTCGTTGCTTATTATTGTCAGTTTACGAGGTTGTGCGCATCCTGCACTCTTGTGGAGCTCCTGTAGCCTGCCTGTCTGTGCTGTGTCTGGGGAAGAGGGAGTTGGGAGAAACAACTCACTTCAAACATAGATCGTATATTTAATAGGATTACAACATATTTAATAAACCTCCACCTTGCTGTTAGGACTGCAGTATTCATTTTTGCATGTGCAATGGTCACTGTTAAAAAAGAAATGGGCCTTTTTGTATGAATGTTGCTTTTTAATCATGAGCAATATCGGACATTAATTTATATGTAAAAGTCCTGCACTCCAGCTTTAATATACATGCAGCCATTTGATACATTGTCAATATAAAAACACTGACTATAGCTGCTTTCACCATATTTTCACTGAGACGTAGTAATTGGGATATTGGAGGAATACCATATATATTGAAATATATTGACAGTATATATTCTCTACATATGTACAGAATATATTTTGCCAGATATGAAGAACAAAAATCTTGGCAGCATTATATTTCTCACAAAACATATTTTGCAAATGCATCATATGCAAGTCATGTATAATTTGTAGGACATACTGTAAGGATGCAAAAAAACATTTCCTTTTTTAACTTCATTATAGCTCTAAACCTCATTTCTCTCGCTAAAGTCACATTTAAGGTCTTTTGTTGGTCTGAGTTTATTGACAAGCTCTAATTTGTCATTTCCAATCACTGATTGCTGAGTGTGATCAATGTCTGCCTCCCGGTACAGCAGCACCTCAACACACTGAGTGCACCTGAATAAAAATGGAAGGCTTTTGTCAAGGCTCTGCATCAATAGCTGCTATTGATTTATCGTTTTTCCTTTCTCATTTTGAATGCACATTCTCCCCACCATAATAGGCCCTCCTCAAACACACACACACACACACTCACACACAGGCACACACACACTTTACTTAAGCAGGAGCCACCATGCTGAGTCATTTGACATGGCAATCTTTCCTGAAGTCTATTAGGACTGCCAAGTCGACAATGTCAAATAGGGGAAGAAGAGGTTCCTCAAGTGTTGTACTCATTCAATCATATTATAAACAGTTTCACACTTTGCTGTATCTGCTTGTTGCTGAAGTGTCTATTTGTTTTCACTTCATTTTAATGTGGAGGTAAAGGGGCAAAGTGTATTTTTTGGATGAAACGACTTTGTAGCCTGCTAACCAATTTGCCATTCATAAATACTAGATTACAAAAAGCATACTGTGATATTTTATATCTATATTTGAATTAAGAAATGTAATGTAGATGATACTTACAGATTCCATGTCTGCCATTTTCTGCCAAGAGATCCCCCTAAATCTTATACACTGGACCAAGCTAATTTTTATTGACTTTTGTTAGCCAACTAGATTGATCTCATATGAACTAACTTTAGAGCACAGACTGTACCCAGAATAGAGTGGGTAAAATTAAGATTGAAGTAGAAAAATTCATTGAATTAATTTTAGCTAGAACATGGTATTGTTTGGGCTTTTTTTTAATTGGGGCTTTTTGTAGCATATTGGACAGAGTGAACTGGTGCTTTTCAATCACGAGTAATAAATAATACATTCTGTATTTTATT
Organism: Lutjanus campechanus; assembly: GCA_027495735.1. Classification (NCBI taxonomy): domain Eukaryota; kingdom Metazoa; phylum Chordata; class Actinopteri; order Lutjaniformes; family Lutjanidae; genus Lutjanus; species Lutjanus campechanus. The sequence continues at coordinate 76,823 of JAJHUR010135552.1, read as the reverse complement.
GAATAACTTGCTTTCCTTTTGACAGGTTCAAAGATGCTTTCCAACACTTTGAATAAAAATAACTGGAAAACTAAGAACAACATTTAATGTGTATATAAGGTATGAATACATAAAAGAGGATTGTTTATCTTATTTATCAAAGAATACACATTATTTATTCCACTCATTAGGTGCACGTAATGATACTGTACATCAAAGGAGAAACAAGCCTGTCATTTGTCAGTGCCAACAGCTGTTCAATACCAACATCCACAGCAATGACAAGATGATAAAGCATCAATGTTATTAATGGGCAGGGCCAATATGGTTGTGGTCATGAGAGGCTTGGATTTCAGTTGTCACCCTTCAGTACACTGCTGCCATACTGAGAGGCTTATTTCACAAATGAAATACCCTCAAGGGGATCCTTAAGCATTACAACCTCAGCCTCACAGAAATCACCTCCATCTGTTTTTTACGTGACCAAACCCACAAGCAGCATGCAGTGTCTCCTACACTACGCTACTCCAAGGCAACAGTTGTGTAACTGATAATGTGGATGAATCAAGTAGGGCTGCACTGGCAAAAAATTTACTAGTCGACTTGTAGTTGTTAGTTCAAGCCATTAGTTGTTGCACTTCTATGGTTTTAATAATATATTTTTTGGGTATGAAGTGAGCTGTCTGTTAAATGCTAACAGCAAAAGCGATAATGTTTCTGAATGTGTCTGAATGAACAGCAAGGAGACTGAACATTTTGTCAATGTATTTCAACACAACCTCACAAGAAGTGTCATTTTTCAAAACATACACCTAACCCCCAGCTGAACCCGCCCCGTCTTTATCGTCCCGGGAGTCAGAGTCCTGGTTGGAGCCGCAGTGAATCAGCTGTGTACTGTATTCTCAGATGTCAAACTGTCCTGTGTTGGTCTTGGAGGTTGTGTCTGAGTCTAATAGGGCCACTAACTGAGCTTACCACCTAATGGCAGCTACAGGACAGTTAGTGATGTGCTTGGTGCTTGAAATAAGCCAACTGAACAAACAACTGGGTGATTATCATTGTTTGTTCCATGACTTCTGCCAAGATTTTGCCCGATTTTAGTGCTATTTCAGGCTGACTATGAAGCTGTCTGATTGCCGATTTAGGTGATTGGCCACGGGTGTGTGACATTTGGTTGTGTTTTTCCAAAAATTGACTTTCAACTTTTTGAATTTGAATGAAATGAAATAAAAATTACAGTTCTGACACTCTGGGGACATGTCCGCTCCACTGTCTCACTGTCAAACACTATTATGACCTGAAACATGGACACTCCATCTAGCAGCTTTGTAGGACATGTCCAGAGATGTTTGAGCCACCAGACCCAGAGGGCGGTGACAGGATGTTTCTTGTTTCTTCTTTTCTTTTTTTTTTTTCTTCTGTGTCAGGTTGTTGGAACTGAAGTGAGCTGAAGTGAACTGCTGGGCTGATTTAGACTGAAATAGTCGCTGAGGTACATTCGTAACTACTAGGGAGGATGAGGGGAGATTGCGTCGTTCGTGTGTCCGTTTGTGAGGCTTATATAGTGTTGGGGAATCACGGCTCCTGCACGTCACCAAGCCATGTTTCAGGTCCACCTAAAAAATCAACACAAAAAACATGAACAACTATATTACTCCACCATTCAGTACTACAAAGTTTATAGTGTTTTCATGTGTTTCCAACAACTAAACAAGTAGAATGTATTTAACAGGAAAACTCCTTTTTTCCTTTTCAAGGACTTTAAACATCACATTGAGATTGCAGTTGCTTATACTGTGTGTATCTATGAAAAAATGTGTATTTCAGTCAGTGCACTGTACACTCAAAATGACTTTCCCTGTTTTGTGTTAACTGCTTGCATGCTTCATTCACTTTACCATTCTGTTAGAAAACACTGCAAGATATTTTAAAGTATGTGGCCTTGTATTTTCCAAATCATTAAATGCATTTGATATGAATGTGATACATATATACTTTTTTTCAGAGACAGTATAGATGATCGAGTACAAAAACATCCGTTTGCAGTTTGTGTGAAGCAGCAACTCTACCCATTTAAATCAGTTCCTCGTGTTTCTCTAATTTTGGGTTCCCAGAACAAATTACTCAGTAATAAGATGACCAATAAATATTAGCTTATTGCAGACACATTATCAGCAAATGGCGGCTGATAAATAACAAGACATATCAGTACAGAAATGCCAAAGATTGTTTGAGACAAGTTCTTGAGCGCAGAAAACTCTGTACATGTGCAGAAATACAGGCATTTAATGGTGATAATTAATTTATAAAAACAATACATATATTTACTATTAGTTAAACACAGGATTGTAACGTGTCTTTTTATCCATAATATTTTTATACATATAAATAAAACACAGGAACAAAACCCCTTCACCAAGTGAAATTATTTTACATACCCAGGTGCATTTTGTAAGGAGCAGCAGAAAAAGCCCAGTGCATGCAGACAGCACACTTATTCTTGACGGTTCATTCCCTTTCCGTTTCCCAACTTATTTGTACAGGAGAATCAATTTGAACCACCTGTCTTCATGTTCCGGCAGACTTCCTGAGGTGAGAATAAATAAACATATTCAAAGTGACAACCCGCATACCCAGCTCTGAATGCAGTGGCTATGCTCGGATTGAATTGGTGACTGGCAAATGAGACTGGTGCTCAAATAGCGGAGGCCACTGATTGGATGACAGATTGGAACTACACCTTATTATTATTTTTTTCCCACCTCTTGCACTGAGGCTTTTTCTTAACTTTCCACCTGATGCCACACAGCATCACCCTCCTCACCTCATTTTGTCCTTTTTTCTGTTTTCTATTCACATCAAATAGAGCTGAATGAAAACTTCAGCAGTGATTATATTCACCATTAGAGGAGCATATATTCCATGTACGTATGTCCCACATAAACACCTATAGAAAATCTAATATGTCATTCAAATCTATTTTGCATTACCCTGAATGTCCTCTGCAACATACCAGTAAAAATAGCTTGACCTTGGCGTGTGTCACTCAGTTTAGTGTTTCTGAAGGTAATCTATCTATTGATCTCTGTGCTACTTGATGAATGTTGTAAGCCTATACACGGGTGTTGAAGGTCAATAATGACATTCGACTGAATGACTCCTTAATGGTACAGACTTTACAATGTTTCATTTATCTACTGATTCATTTGTTAAAACTGTAACAAGATTGATCATGTTATTGCTGTGTCTGTGCTGTATGATTACAGCTGTGAATCACAGAAATGGGTTTCACGTTCTGTAGTTTAGAGCTGCAACGATTCATTGACTAGCTGTCAACTATGTAAGTGATTGCTCGCTGCTCTGATAATCGACAAATCAGTAATTTTCAAAGGAAAATAAGTAAAAATTCTTTGACTCCAGCTTTATTTAATGTGAATATTTTCTGGTTTCTTTAGCCCTCTATGACAGTAAACTGAATATGTTTGGGTTGTGGACAAAACAAGACATTTAAGGACGTCGTCGAAATGTGACAGACATTTTTAATCATTTTCTGACTTTTCATAAATTAAACACCTAATTGAGTAAAAAGTAATCGACAGAGTAATTGACAATGAAAATAATTGTTAGTTGTAGCCCTACTGCTTTTTATCCTGACAAGGATAATGTAACGTATAACTGACTTGTTGGACTGAACATAGGAATTGTTTTCTAGAACACTGAACCTGTAGTGTGGAATAATGAAATAAAATGACTAATATCAGGTTCCCTGAACATAGAAGTTAAATTAAATTCCTGGGATGCAGCTGGGACAAAGAGATTGTTTCCTCAAGTGCTGGCTCCCAGATTTGTCCTTATTATTTGTTGACAGCCTCAGAAGAAAATATTACTATTCACACTTCAAAGCCACTGAGTTGTTCAGTGGATAGCGGCTGCCAATTTCCCAAACAAATTATGTCATATCATCCTTCCCCTGAATTAGGTAATAACACCATTTGAATTAAATTACCTGAATTGAATTAGATTGCTACCCAGAGGATGATATAGCTTTTACTGTTGTTGAATGAAAATTGTTCAGCAAAGCTAAAGCAAAGCCTGCTGAGCTGTAAATAATCATGGAGTGCTCACTCATAAAACACACCGCTACTGCGGTATTAAAGCAATTAATTTGACCAGGCGGCTCAGTACAGTTTCAAGCTGCATTTCATTAAGACAGATCATGTCAAATATACAATTTACTATACGTGTACTGATTAGAGTTGATGAGGTTTTTTGTTATTTCCCAACTTGATATCACATTTTAAAAAAAAATTATTATATTGGACCTGCTATAAATTATTTTTTGTGAACTGACTCAACATCAACTCAAATAGTAAAAATACAGTAGTAAAAACAATGTGAAATTGTCTGTTATAATTGGAATCTCTCAATGCATCCACTGTTTTTTTTTTTTTATTATTTCAGGAAGTCCTCTCCACCCTGTCAAGTCTGGGAAGCCAATTTCATGAAAAGGTGAATCATATTATTGATTATGGGATCATAATCGGTTAAAATAGTGTTCTAACTGCTCGCTGTAGGAGACGCTTAGCGTGCAAAGCTAATGAACAACTTAGCCGGTCAGACCCTGATCCTGATCCCGTGTGCCTTTAATGTGTTCAGCCCTTCAATAATGCACCCTTTTGACATGAAATGTCATTAGGGACACAACAACATTTTTATTAGCTGCAAAAGTAATAAGATGACAGGGGAGACTTTGCATAGTTAAATACGATTTATCCTTTCACCCCTTGAGAGACAGTGTATTTATGAGAGGTGATTGCTTCAGACATTGCTTGATACAAGTACAATGAAAAGAGATTAACTAATTTCTGCATTTTTATTGCACAGCTGAGGCACCAATCCTCCATGGTTATCACAGCGTGCCAAAAGGATTGGCTACAGTCAGAATTCACTCTTATTCCCATTTTGCAGCTATTTTCGGGGAATAGGGTCACTGGAGCTGTTGATTAAATGTATTGTATCCCCTGGTGGCAGCAGTGTTTTTATCAGTGCCTTTTGTAGCTTGGAAAGTTGTATTTAAAAACTTAATTCTGGAATAAGAAGGCTGGTGACACTTGAACATATATCTAGCTTATGACTTAGACTATATGTAAATAACATGTGAATTTGCAATAGCTGGAACCACGTATGTGCATGCATCACATGTTCATCTGTATGTCTCTGTGTGTGTGTGTATCTTTCTATTAGGTTTGGTCATGTAATGTGACCCTGTTTTAGAGGCACCTTTTTGTTGTAGGTCACTGCCTGTTGTCCTTTTTGCCAGTTGGCATGAACAGTTAATCAGCTGTCCTTTGGTCTATGACCAACATTTTCACAAAGTCTTGTACAAGTCTGTGAATCCATTTTTATTTTGATATCCATTTCCTCTTATGATGTGAACTTTTACTACGAGTCAAGGAAAGTAGAAAACAGGTCAGTTTCAGCCCAACGTCTCACATTGTTTTATGCTGTTTACAAGGTTCATAGCTCACCTCAATGTATGTGAATTATTCATGTTAAAATACCCTCTGGCGAGTTTTGGCTCATCTCATTTTGGTTTGACATATATATTTAACTTTGGTTTTAGATAGATTACATAAATTGTTGGGAAGCTTTTATTGTGCTTACAGTAATGTAACAAGTTGTTGTCAACTCAAGTAATGTTGCTACTTCGCTCCATTCAGTTCAACCAGACCAAACGAGGCTGGTGTGAACCCTAAAACTCTGATTTGAAGTGAGCACAGAGAAAACTTTCAGCAGATGAAAACAACCTTCTTGTTCTGCACAATGAAGCTCAAATACCCAAGGAAAGTAACAAAAAGCAGAACACATTTCAAAGTAGAGGTGGACTTCTATCAACAAGGATGTGTGCAGTTGTAGCTCCCAAACCTTTGATCTTTCAAATAGCCTATTATATAGTTTTCTTTATTCTTGTAATTCAAGTATTGAATTTTTATTAGAAGCTATGCCAACATAAAAAGCAAAAATGAACCATGCAGTTCCATACATATTGAAAGAAATGTCATGTGTCTCCATAGCACCTATTTAAACCAGGCAGCTTATTCTTCATTATGCTGATGCAGTGTCATATCCCACTGAATCTCTTCTATATCTCAGTATCTGTAGTCAAAAGAAGACACTGGCTGTAAGTTCATTCTTGTGTGATGAATACCTCCTCTTCTGGATTTTGGAGGTTAGAAGGTGGATAAAACTAAACAGGCAGTTGTTTTCCCTTGATGGTAATTATGCTCCTTGCATGATCAATCACAGTGCGCTGATGGCCGAACCCTCACACACCCCGCACAATAATGGAGGCTGATTGAAGGACCCATTTCCTCGGGGATCTAATTATTAATTATTGTCTGTCTGGGAAACTTGGAAGGGTTCAGATTTCATGGATTCCAGTGACCTCGCAGGCTGATTGGCGGCTGCCTGACAGCGGCTGTTGGTGGTGCGTTAAGTGTGGCCGATGTGTTTCGTGCCAGCTGATGTGCTCAGAGTGGGGACTTGCCACTGGCGCTGACAGAGCTTCTCACCTGGTCCGACACACTGAAGAAACATTATTCATAGCTGTCTCACTCTTATAGTCACACTTAAACAGGCAGCATTCAGACACACTGTGGGTTTAGATAGTAATGCAATCACTTAGTGCACTGCACAATATCTGGGCTTAAGTTTAATAATTAAACAATCACACCCTGAGGCTCCATAGTGTCATGATAATGCAAAAATATTCCTCAAAAACATGTATATTGTGCTACAAAGTTACAAAGTAGTACAAGTACAGATTCTGTGCAGAGCATCAGTGAATTTGCTGTATTATAGGCCCAATTAAGTAGCACTTTATTTGAAAGTGACCTCATCTCTCTGGCAGTAAATGAGCATGTTCTTTTCGACAGAAAATCTAATTATACCTCACTGTATGGCAGCAGCTCATGCACGTATCAGCTAAACTCATTGGGAAGAGCAGGTCTGAAAGTCACAGCTGCGAAGTTTACACGGTAATAGATTTTTTCTCACTTTTATTAATTTAATTCTAGCTAGAAAAATAGACAGATAATGATTTCTATGATGATTTAAATGAAAGGAACCAGGTTCTGAACATTAATTGAGCTGTAGACCATTTCAGTTCATCATGACATTTGTATCTCGTGTTCTACTAGCACCCGTATGAAGACACATCTGCACACCTCAAGAGCAGTGTTGACGTGATACTTGACACATTATGTTTGCTCATATTTAGATAATTGAAACAACTATCTTTTTGTTCTCTGGACAGGTGACTAGGGCTTGGTGATATGGCATATTAATGATCTCTCAGTACTTTTAGTAGGGCTGATATGGGGCAGGATATGGACAAAATCAAATATCACAGTCTGTGGATATCCATATTGCAACAATATTGTTGGGATGACTACTGATGCTTTCCCAAAATATTAACACAGATTTTTGATAAATAATCATCAGTTATGTGGATATATGAATAAGTGGGTAAAGGCTGATAATAGAGCAGCTAGAACAGTCTGGTAAGTTCACATAATTTCATCTTTTCACTATAATGCAGCCTTTGAAAACAGGAAAAGAACACTTATGCCATATCACAATAACCAAAATCTAAGACGATTTCTAGTCTCATATCATAATATCAATATGATATTGATAAACTGACTTGCCGTACAAGCAGCCTCTTATGCCCATGTGGAAGACTGTTGTCTCTCAGAAGCAAACGTGGGTTTAGCACGACGTTGTTGGCAGCAAAGTGTATTACTGTCACACCACAGGCTGCTGCATTCCGTCTCCTACAAACAAAATTAGGGCTGGAATATATTGCGATTATTTTGTCGTATGAGTGGACACAGTGGACAGTATTTTTTTTTCTTTGATTCCTTTTCAACGGAAAAAATAGAAAAATTTGAAAATATGAGTTTTGCTGAGGTCTGTGCCAAACAAGCATTTCCCCTTATGTCTGGATATGATTTGTAGTGCAGGGCATCTCTGTTGCACCACAATTATTCATTTATAATATGTTGTGACTCATTTTACCTTCATCACTTGGCCATATTGCAATTTTGATAATATTTTGATTAATTGTTGAGCCCTTAACAATATTTGTTTAACCATGAAGAAGATCCCTCCCTATTCTGAACCAAGTACAACCCCAATTCCAAAAAAGTTGGGACGTTGTGTAGAACATAAATACAAACAGAATGCAAAGATCATTTTCAACTTGCTTTTAAATGAATACAGCACAAAGACAAGACATTGAAGGTTCAAACTGTTAACTTTAAAAAAAAGTTGGGACAATGGCAAGTACAGTAGGGATGGGTTTTAAGGATTTTATCGATACTGAAATCAAAACCAGTACCATCAGTTCAGCATCTTGTCTTTGTAATATATTCATTTGAATATAAGTGGAAAAGTTTTGGCAAATCATTGCTTTCTGGTTTTTATTCATGTCTTACACAATGTCCGAACTAACCTGAACAAAATCTTAATACAAGAGGTGGAAGATCAACTATTTTCAGTTGAAGGCAATAAACTACTGTTAAGATAACAATGCACCAAAAATAGCGGAAAAAGACACAGCAAACCCCTATAAATTACGCAGATTTCAAAGGAATGCATTAAATATGTTTCTATCATATGCACAATGTATTCTTGTGAGCAGTGATTCATGTAAACAGAATTGTTTTTGTGTTATTTAAGCTCTTAAGGGTGCCTTTCATTTTAACTGGACCTGAATACAGATGTGGTGTGTTTTACCCTGATTAACTGACCTGTATGTCTTCTGTGTTTGTGTTATTCAGCAGCAACTCCCCTGTCCGACATGGTCGACATGATGGATGAGCTTTTTAAAGGTGAGTCATCATTACACTGTGGTTTTGGTCAGGCAGTTAATCAGGAAGCTACTTTGCCTTTGACACGGTCAACACAGACCTTTGGAGTAGAACATGACTTGGCATTAACATCATTTGAGTCCTCTCTGTCACTTGTGTATACAACTTAATGATGGAGACAGATGTTAATTTGAAAGTGGCACTGAGTTGTATCACAGAGCAGCCGCTGTAGTGGTAATTACCATCTGTTGAGGATCATATCAGTATGTGAGATTTTTAGACAAATCCATATGGCGCTAACATAGCAAACAAGATCGGTCAGTATCAAATTTGCTTTGACCAAATGGTTTTGGGGAAAACAGAAATATGGATGTTGCATTTAAAAAGTCATTTTTTTATATCACCATAAATACATAACAGAAAAACGGGAAAAAAACACTAAATTTTAAAATGATTTGATGGTGTGACACTGAATTTAAAATACTGTCATGCACGGTAATAATTCTGTCTACATTTTTGTTTCAACTTGTGAGACGTTGCTGAAATCTTACTGGCACACCTGGTTTTGAGGAAACAAGCAAGACAATGTGGCATCAAGCTTCGTCTGTTCTCACAATGCCTACATTAACGGTATTTGTGGAACAAGGGCACACAGCAGCCTGTAATCCACTTTTGCTTATATTTTGTTCTCTTGGGTCTTACATCACTCTGGTACACAACATTGCAGACTTTTTACAAAATTTGCTTCATCCATCAAATAATGTGTGTCTGGATTAGATGGGACAGGTGGCGTCACTGCAACAGCAAAAGCTGTTCTGCAGTATGACTTTCAATGTCGTGGCAGCGACCATAATGTAGGATGCACCTCAACTCCACCTTGTGTGATTCAACAATAATAACGAAAGTAATCATAATACAAGGTGTTGTTTAAAAAAAAGGGAAAATAAAAACCTTCTACCTGCTTCACTGATCCAAGAGATTGGCCACGACACCTTCACAGACTCCAGCGCCGTCCCTGCAATAATAATGGATGGCTTCATGCGGAGCCCCATTAGTGGATGTGCTCACACTAATAATGGGATCCAGTTACTTTCTATCCTAGTGGCTGTCATGTAATGCAGCCTTGTCTTTGATCTCTGCTCACTGTTTGCGCTGGACACTCTACTAATTGGTCTTTGATAGGCTTTGGCTTTGATCATGTCCTGCAGGCATAGCAGCTCCACATTTCTCAACAAACTTCATCTGTAGATTCATCTTTTATCATGAGTGTTTGTGTTTCTATACCTAATCATCCCAAAAACAAAGAATTACCGCCCCGGAGTTGTATGCCTCAGCCAACCAGTCAAGTTGCAGTTTACATCCTTGTCTGTCCAGATGTAGTGAAAACGTTGAAGGAATTGAATTAAAAGTACAAAGTGTAGGTGGCCTGGTGGCTCATTTGGTGGAGTGTTTGCCCCATGTGCCAAGGCCATGGGTCCTCTGTGCCAGCTGTGGGTTCAGCTCCCACCTATGGTGCTTTGCTGCATGTCACTCCCTCTCTCATTCTCTCTCCTCCTTTCCTGTCATATCTTCAGCTGTCCTATGAATTGAAGGTATATAAGGCCCACCCCCTATGCCAAATTTGAAGAAATTCTTGCAATATCACATTCATGAGAATGGGACAGATGGACAGACATACAGTTTATATGGACAGCCAGATGGACAACCTGAAAACATAATGCCTTCGGCCACGGATGCCTCTGCCCATGGCTGTTGCCGGCACTGAGGTGTTAAAAAAAATAAAAAAAGAAGAATAGTTATCATGTCAGGCACCACTCAAAGTCACAGTGATTTATAGTTTGGTTTGGATTTATGGATGAAGGGAAGTCGGTCATGGTTGATTTTGGATGGTACTTTACAGGCTGATGTGGCATCAGCACATCTCACACTGCCCTGGCCTCAGCTACATTTGCCCACTTCTGTAAGAAAACATTCCTTTTTTATTAGAAATGTTAAAACAATGTGTTGTCTTTGAGTGGCTTGTAAACTGCAAAGACTTTGACAGACTTTGTAGCACTTGTAAGTCATCCTCCATTCTTAGCCTGTTGTAGCTGATGTGAAGTAGTGAACATTAACCATTAACCATTAACCTAATTAACCATGAACTGCTACATTTCAGCTCTTTCTCTCTGGCTCCTACTGCTGGAAAGTACACAAGAGAGTCAGGAAGCAGATAAACCTCTGGTCTGTCTCATAATATGTGGAATATGGACAAAATGCCAGACTGCCAAACTTTATCTGATTAAACACAGGATAAAGGTTAAAGTCTCTTTTTAAGACAGAGGAAGAACAACAAAAATTATACTCAATACAATTTGTTCAGATATATTTGCTGTGTGCAGAGAAAGAAATAATGTACATGTGAGGAATTAGTCTCAATAAGTCCAGCATTTATAGTGGAGCAGTGAAACTAACCTATCCAGCATTTTGGTACAATAATTAGTGCTTTTAAAATGTAGTAAATGTAGTAGATGAGTGCAGTCCACAATAACCTCCAGAACAGCTGTAAAGACAAATAGTGCAATTCGTTTCCTTTGTTGCTCTTGAAAATCAGCCAGCTTTTTGATATAAATCACAATGGTGAGCGTGAAATTTATCTTTTGTAATAAAAAACAAGGCTCTGTGGTGAAGTGCATTTTTTGGCTTCAAAGCAGAGCGAGCAGCTTGTGAATAAAAATGTTTGATATTTATTATTTATAGAATTACATGTTTGTTTGTTCAATCATTTATCAAAGAGGTGCATGTTTTGTTCCTGTAAAAGCCTAGTTTTAGTCTAATTTTTTAGATAAGATCTTGGACATAGGCATTTAAAGCTGGGGTTTATTTTTGGCATCACTGGGAAAAAATTCCACATTTAAGCATAATGTGATTCAAGTGGTCAAATAAAAAATTAGACTTCTGCTCCAACTTTTAGCTGTTTTCAGGCTTAAGAAAATCTAGCCTGTGACAGGAAACTTTGGCTAATCACAGATCCATAAGTTGATTGTTGAGTCTCATTCCCAAAACATCAGTATTTGATGACCTGTGAATAAGACTCTCAATCAATTCTTTCTCCAGAATCACTTCCTGCACCTTTAAATGGTAACATTATCTAGCTATACATCCAGACGTGTATATGTTGGGCTACTACAAGGAACTGTCATATGTTGTTAATTTTGGAGCACCAGCGGACAAAAACAGTGGTGTTTCCTCCACCTTAACCACAAAATATAACATCAAAAATATAATTATCTAAATAAAAATGTCCCCCTGCTTCTTTTTAACTGGCTAATGAACTACTGGGAAAATGTGAACACAGGCTTGTTTCATCTGATTTCAAAGAGAGTTCCACCCATAACAAGTTTATTAAAGTATTAAACTGACACTGTTTCATAACCAATTAAAAACTCCCTGTAGTAGCGTTAAAGGTGCGCTTACAATTCTGGAGAAATAAAATTGATTGTTTGAGAAATTAGGTTTTAGCTCTAATGTGTCTCACACCGAGTGCAGAATTCAACAATAACAGGAAGTTGTATAACTGGAATAAACGTGTTCACATTATTCTCATCTATATATCAACTTACTGTATGCTGTCTTACACACTATTGGAAACTCAGATAAACAGTAAATGAAAATTTAATGTACTGTACAGAAAGTGTAATCATCTGCCAATCAGCCAAGGAGGTAGTCTGAAAAAAAGCACACTGTATCACACTGTGACTGGCTATCACATGCCCTCATCAGAAATTAAAATATGTGACCGAAGCCTTTCTTGGTAGAGAGCCAGGATCAGCAGATAAAAACTGTATTTTTCTATTGTTAGATTCCCAGATTCTGATTGCTAGATTGTCTGATTCAGTGCCCACTTTCCTTTAGAAAAGGACACTTGTTCAAGTAAAAGTGGACAGACCAAGCACAGACACTGACTGATGAACAGAATATTTTTCAGATTAAAAATAGTTTGCATTTCTCAGGCATATTCAAGGGTACAGGATGTGATGGTGACAACAGAGAGCAAAAGTTAATTCATATGTTTCTCTAGGTCATGGGCAGTTCTGAGGGAACAGAACACAACTATTTGGCTGAAAATTACTTCAGGAATGCTGTGTGAACACTATTTGTATGATTTATAAAAAAAATGAAAGAAATCTCAGACAGAGATTGTATTTGATTTTCTCCTGTTCTCTATATAATAATCTATCTGTATGTAAAGGTCATCTACACAGAATCAGCCAGTTTCCTGCAATGCTCCATCAGTTTGGGATGGAAGAAAGTGATTGTACAGAACTGGTGTGTGCAAAGAGCTATTTGGTAGTTCAGAAGCGTCATCCACCTGTTTTAAGAACCTCAAGAGATTTTTTTAAACAAGGTTGTTACTAGCCTATTTAGTAATGAGTTGTAGTCTTCAGAAATGAGGGCTTGCCACAGAGAAGAGATATTTGGTCAAACTTATCCCAAAGAGCCCCATTGTTAATAAGTGAAGGTTCTTATATTTAGTGGGCAGAATGTCAAAGTAGTGCCCAGTGGCCTTCATCATCTGTAAGCTTTTATAAATATTAAGTGCTCTGTGTAACCCAAAAAAATCATGATGTTTGTAAAAGTATAGTGAATTTAGGAAATGATGCAAAAAATTCTGGTGTAAATGGCCTTGATACAACCAATCATGGACAAAGGAAGCACTTTCAAACCATGAGATTGTCGTAATTTTACATGGAGCAATAACATCGTTTGAGTATTACTTTGTGCAAACAAGTAACTACAGCAGGAGTTGGTGTTGGGGTGGAGGTGGAGGACGAAGAAAAAATTTGTAGAAAAAGTGTGAATTTGTTCATTCATTTAGTCTATTATGGAGACATGAGAGCAGATATAAATGCTTTTGTATGTAATTGAGCCTTAAGCAGTGCATGGTCAATTGTAAGGAAAATCAAGGTTCATAGGGAAAAAATCTAAATGCTGATCACGTCACTGTTCTACAACAATCAACATTTACTTCATTATGAAAAGTTTAAGAAAAATAAACTTAAGAAATCATTGAAACGTTACACTTAGTGCATTTTGTCACAAGAATTTAAGTGAAAGGGATAATAAACTGAATTAAGAATGAAGGCTTACTCTTAATGCAATATTCTCCCTAAAATATGTACAATTATCTCATTTAAGCACTTTTGCTTTTACTACACTTGAATTTTGAAGGTTGAATGAATATTAAGATTCCTTTGATGTTTGGCTGACGCTGCCCACAACTTGCAGTCCAACTCATGGAGTCAAACTGAGAACTGAGACTGCTGCAAACTTGCCATTGAAGTTAGATAACAGTCTCTTAGGACAGTGAACTTTGAAGTTGTATAATGAGTGGGCATGTGGACATTTACCACATAGTACTGAACTTACTATTAATTAGGAAGTTTGGCTATTCTTATCAAGAGAGAAATCTATCAAATGTTGCTACCGCAGTTGCTTTTGGAGTTTTACATCCTTTCCTGTATCTACTGCCGGCATGTCAGTGTTGATTAAGGGCCCTACTTAACCTACATATAACCTAACCTAACATATAACCTTGTATTTAGTCTAAGCAGAGTCCTACCTTGCTTTCAAAAGCCGGGTATGCATTGCTATTTAAATGACGCATTCTGAAAGTTGGAGAAGCGAATATTTTTCCGTTGAGGAAATGGATCATCTCATACAAACTCCGAGGATGCTGGAATGACCCACTTGCAAAGAAATGCAGCGCAAAAGTGACTTAAACAGCAACTGAGAGTGCATAGAGACAGCTGCCACTAGTCTCCAAATCATCTGACTAGAGATTACAGATGTCTGTTACAGCTTGTTGGGATAAGCAAAGTTTATAGCAGCATTCGTCTCTGCTTGGGGACATGTAAGTTGTGTGTGTACCCACTGCCTCTGCAGTTTCCCAGTCCTCTGTCCCAGCAGCAACTCCATTTGACTGCATGTGTGCAAATGCACTAATATGCCCTACTGCTTGTCCCTGTGTGTGCAACAAGCAGAATGTAAGCGTGTCGTGAACCCGTCTATGTAGGCGCATCTTACTGTCTGAATAATGTGCCTTTTAAATAGCAGGAAAATACTGCACCATTGACTTTAGATTATGTTTTTGTTGCTCAGTGGTACAATCGCTTTCTGCTGCCTCAAGATAGAAATGTTCCAACAATGTGTGTGACCAAACCTCATTCTCTCAAGACCAACACACCCAAGGATAACTAAACTGGCGCAAGTACATTTGCTGTTTGCACAATGTGGGCGATGGACGTGAAAATAATGGTCGGACACTAGCAATAACAGTTGCACTGTGCTGTGCGCAATTTTCCACTAGACTCAATGATGCCTGAGGTCAACATGAGACACACTGACCTGTAGCCTTGTCTAGAACGCAAACATCACATCCGCCTCACTCTTGCATTATGACAGCACTCATGCCACACTGGAGCATCTATCCATATAGGTTTTGTATTACCTGCGCATTTCAGTGTCCAGCAGCACTTTCTGTGCTGTGTGCAGTTTTCCTTTGATATGTGTGAATATTCCTTATGTATTTTTCCTCAATACAATAGAGAAGCGCTGCAGTGTGTGTGTGTGTGTGTGTGTGTGTGTGTGTGTGTGTGTGTGTGTGTGTGTGTGTGTGTGTGTGAGAAACAAAGGCAGTCAGGGAAAGACGGCTGAGCAGACAGTTGTTGGAGGGATTGAAGTTTAGCCGTCGTCTAGTGGCAATAAATGAACAGTTTTCCCACAAAAACACTGCAGAAAAAGTCCAAGAACTTCCCGTGTCTTGTTTACCAACTGCTGGGTAAAGTGAAGGGAGAGTCTGGGATTACAAACTGGAGGAAATTGAGCTGATCTTAGGCTGTGAAGCACGCTGCTCTGCCGAGGTTACAAAATGTGGATAAAATACATTTTCAGTGACTTTTTGCTGGCCACTAGCCTCTCATTTATTCGTGTTTTGTTGAAAAAGTAGACTTGAAGTCTAAATAAATGTTTCAGCTCACGTTAACGCCCGTCAGACACAGCTGAGACACAAGACACATGAAGGTGGTGCAGACAGCTGCACTAATTAAAAATGAAAGTGCTTCTGTTGCGTGAGACGTGCAAGTCAAAAACACGTCTGACTCGCTTACAGTCAAGACGGGGGCTGACTCACAGCAGTGATATTAAGAGATTCTGTCGGGATTACAATTGCATTGGAAGCAGAGAACTAAATTTTACAGCTTTGAAATACTTTTAACATATACAGTAAATGCAAATATGGTGCTTAAATGAGAAAATGATTAAAATGTCATGGTTTGTTGTACTTAAGACAAATAATTATGCAGAAGTGTGAATTTCCATAGCTCTACTTCGAAAAGTCAAGGGAGAAAATGGCTGCTTTTCCATCTCCAGAACAGCATGCTACAATACCTTGAGGGCAGAGTGTTTGGTCAGTTGACTCAAACAATGTACAAAATCCCTCACAGAGACCCACTGTGACCAATAGATAGATCAAAACCAGAAAATAAGCCCAGGCGTGTTTATCAGAGGGGCTCTTTAGATCAGTGCCCTTTCAAAGCAGCTTTAGTTTGCCCCCACTGGGCAATCGAGGGGAATTAGATGTCATTCTTTTTCTCAGAAATAAACCCGCCTGTTTCTGAGAGTTAAAGCTTTGTGGGGAAACAGTAAAATCAGCCGCGCCACTGAATGGAGGCCCCCTCTCCACAATGGGGATTATGGTGTGATGAAGCTGCAGTTACACACATTGTTGCTGATATTGTGGTGGTAGAACCAGTATATTACAGACTTTGTTATGTGTGGATGAGAAGATGGATGATGCAAGTATATTATGCTATGGCTCAACTTAGAAACTTGGAATGACTGTTTGATGACATTGACTACAACCCATTGTGGTCAATTTGTCTGTTTAGCTTGATAATGGTAGCTCATTTACAACTTATTTCCTTTCTTCGTTTATTTTTTTGTACAATTTTTAAACCAGTGGGTCAATTGGTTCAGATACAATTCAGCACAATTAGGAATTTCATTTGTAGCAGGCAACCTCTGGTTTACCAGTGAATAAAAACTGTTGCTGGCAGATTTGATCAGCTGTGGCTAACTAGCTAATGAGCTGACATTAAAATGTTAGCCCCATTAGTCAGTCTCTAGCTTACTTTTTAATATTTCCGGTTGACTTGTTTGAAAATAGAAATGTTGTAAAAGGGGCCCTACATGTATATATCCTAGCAAAGACTGGCGCCACTTCCTCACTGGACGATGTGCAAATGAGCAAACCTCAGATTGTTTAATTTTTTTCCAGTGAAGATGTTCTAAGCTGCTCCATGTGTTGGGGAACAGGCTAAGTGACGTGCCACTTGTCTGTAAAAACGTTTGTGTAAAGTTATGCACACTTTCTTTCAAAATCACAGCTGATATCCTTGACATTTCAACTGCAGTCAGCAGTCAACATGGATGATGAGAGAGTAAGTTACAAGGTTGAGAAGAAAGTCATTCTAGCTAGGGAACTTATTTTCAAAAAATATGTTAGTAGTGAATTAATAACTTAGACACTTTGCAGAGGGAGAAATCATAAGCAGTGCCAAAAAAGTGTGCGCTGTGACATCCCTTGTTGTATATCTGGACAAGTTTTTGCACTCGATCTGCAAGAGATTGCTCACTTGGTGTAAGGAAGAGATGTGAGGCTAAAGCTACCTGTCCCTGTCTCTTATACACATCTAGATGTGTATAAGAGACAGCCTCTCCACAATGGGGATTATGGTGTGATGAAGCTGCAGTTACACACATTGTTGCTGATATTGTGGTGGTAGAACCAGTATATTACAGACTTTGTTATGTGTGGATGAGAAGATGGATGATGCAAGTATATTATGCTATGGCTCAACTTAGAAACTTGGAATGACTGTTTGATGACATTGACTACAACCCATTGTGGTCAATTTGTCTGTTTAGCTTGATAATGGTAGCTCATTTACAACTTATTTCCTTTCTTCGTTTATTTTTTTGTACAATTTTTAAACCAGTGGGTCAATTGGTTCAGATACAATTCAGCACAATTAGGAATTTCATTTGTAGCAGGCAACCTCTGGTTTACCAGTGAATAAAAACTGTTGCTGGCAGATTTGATCAGCTGTGGCTAACTAGCTAATGAGCTGACATTAAAATGTTAGCCCCATTAGTCAGTCTCTAGCTTACTTTTTAATATTTCCGGTTGACTTGTTTGAAAATAGAAATGTTGTAAAAGGGGCCCTACATGTATATATCCTAGTGTGGCAAATTCAGCGTACGAGTGGGAGGATTAAATGTTAGAGAATGACCAACCAAACCAGACAACGCCACCTTGGGAATTTCGCCCAAGGAAATAGTTTTGTTTTACCTTATTAGTGCTAACACTAAGGCACTCAGGTTCGTTCTTACGTAAGGAGCAGGAGACGTGGTTCCAGTTATAAAAATATATATATTTTATTAC
>JAJHUR010135552.1:0-58462 GCA_027495735.1 Lutjanus campechanus | reverse complement strand
AACACGCAAACACGCAAAATCTACCGCAAAACAACCACAAAACTAGGCAGCTACCGCTACGTTACCTGCACAGGCGGTGGCGAGAAGGAGGAAGTGAGGCGACCTGGAAGTGGGCGGGCCTCAGAGCCAAAGAGCAAGAGGAAGGCGAGATGGACACTGCCTCCCTAAATAAGGTGGCCTCAGGTGCCGATTGGATAATAAGGTGGGGGAGAGCAACGCAGCACACTCACCCATGGAAAAGCACTTCATCCTGCTACACTAGCAAAGACTGGCGCCACTTCCTCACTGGACGATGTGCAAATGAGCAAACCTCAGATTGTTTAATTTTTTTCCAGTGAAGATGTTCTAAGCTGCTCCATGTGTTGGGGAACAGGCTAAGTGACGTGCCACTTGTCTGTAAAAACGTTTGTGTAAAGTTATGCACACTTTCTTTCAAAATCACAGCTGATATCCTTGACATTTCAACTGCAGTCAGCAGTCAACATGGATGATGAGAGAGTAAGTTACAAGGTTGAGAAGAAAGTCATTCTAGCTAGGGAACTTATTTTCAAAAAATATGTTAGTAGTGAATTAATAACTTAGACACTTTGCAGAGGGAGAAATCATAAGCAGTGCCAAAAAAGTGTGCGCTGTGACATCCCTTGTTGTATATCTGGACAAGTTTTTGCACTCGATCTGCAAGAGATTGCTCACTTGGTGTAAGGAAGAGATGTGAGGCTAAAGCTACCTGTCCTGTGCAAAAAGTCAGCATCCTCACAAGTTGATAATTTGTTTAACATTGGACAGATTTTGTTCTCGTTTGAGTTAGTTTGAGTTTACTGCGCACGATTTGTGCTGTAGCGTCTTCTAGGATTGTTTTGGTCTAAAGTGGATAGGACATCCATGAGACAAACCTTTATTTGAACTAAAATAGACAAAAAATTGTATATGATAATAATAAACGTGTACACTGTAGCAATTTGGTGGGTATGTCGTAAAACTGGTAAATGCTCCTCACTTTCCACTACAAGTTATTGTTTGTTCAAATGTTGCTAGAAGCTCTGTCCTTGAAATGCCATGTGGATTTCTACAGTGAAACAGCATTGTCTGCTGCTGCATTGTTACAATCAATTCAAGTTGTCTGACAACAAGCACAAGGGACAGATTCAATTTATGGACTTTCACTGTCAAAAAAATCAGTTTGCACTTAGCTTTTAGGTAAATGACCCCTCTTAACCCATGTTATTCACTGCTCCAGTTTTCTATCCATTATTATTCTGTCCATATTCCTGAAGCTTTTTATTTTGAAAATAATGTATGAACATGAGATGGGGCCACTTCTATTGAATTTGCTACAATATACATTACTGATGTTATATGTCTGACACTCAAAAAGGTTTGAGCACCAGACAACTCTAATAATTTTGTCAAATCATAGGAACCCAGTCAGTAGATGAATTAAATAAACTATACATATGTATATAGCATGAAAACATACTATAAATATAATGTTGTTTTTCCAAGAGTAAAAGTGCTACTATGTAATATTATGGTTGATATTTTGATATTAGAGTGAGTATTTGGAAATCCATTACAATAGTTGTTGGTAAAGATTGAGCATTGTTTTTTCATTCAGAGTCTATGTGGGATATCTCCGGGTTATATGCATGTGACACAGTGTTGAGATCCAGAACCCATGACGGCCATGATTGATGTCCCCATTCAATATAATGGCAAAACCATGAGGCTGCCAGTTCAGATGATGAAAGTTAATTATCCGGACATTCTGGGACATTCATGGCTGTAGAAGATAAGGCTGGACTGCAGGACCTACTGTTTGGTAATGGAGAGAAGACTCTCTGAGACCTTGACCTCTGCCAAACTATCCTGCACATGTGTATACATGAAGACTCACCAGACATTAGACTTTTCCTTACAAAAGGAAAGCTTTCCATAGGAAATCCCACTTACCAAAACCCTAAAGCTCAGCTCACACCATTATATGTCAGATGTTGAACAAAGAAATCATTTTAGTTTTGGTAGGATAAGAAAAACACATTAAAATAGTCTAATCCTAAGACACTTCAGCTCTTTACAGCCTTACAGACTTCAGCATTAATGTTAGAGAGTAAATGTTTGACTTCATTCAGGGACCACTATGCAGGGTTTGAGTGTACAATTATTTCTTTCTCAATTTGAGGTACGAAGCCCCTGTTGGGAGGCCCATTTTAAATTATTCAGCTTTAAATTAGGTTTTTGATTATCTTTTGATATGAATGCTATGAATAATTTACCAATATTAGTTAGAACTTTGTTTGGTCTCTTTGGCAAAGGTAGGTTGTTTCATTATGAGAAACTAAAGCTGCAAGGCACACAATGCTTCAAAAAGGTTGATTGATTATGTAAGTTATCACGACTATTTACACAACCTTTTTAAACATTTACACTTTAGAAAAAATACTTTCATCAGTTCAGCACAGATGATACTGTACCAATACTCTTTATACACTGGCACATTTTACAGAAGTTGTGATTGAGTGCATTTCCACTCACCATAATATTTATGTTAATAATTAATATATCAATAGTAGGGTTTAAACACAGAGTGCATCAGTCATCTAGCAAGTGCCCCATAACAATGTGTTTATGATCAAGTGACAGAGCCCTCAAGCTGCCATAACAATAATGACAGGAGCAAAGGAAGAATGTGGGTGATGTAATAGAGCAAAAAATCCTCAAAACATCAGACTATCAGCATGGGGCACTGTTTCCAACTCACAGACAACCTTTTTGAAGCATGACTTTGATTGACATTATGTAACTATTCCTGCTTAAAGTAACGGCTTCAAAATCATTTACTGGTGGGCAACATAACTGGCCTCAATAGCGTTTAATGATATCATGGCAGAGGCGAAGAGACGGAAGAGGACTTTGAGCAACAGAGGAAGCTAAGAAGAGAAAAAGAGGGTGACTGAGTACGAGCCTGCTGGACAAGATTAAATGTCAGTCTGGCTTTTAGTTGTTGGTGAGAACTTTGTGAAACAAGAGGCTGCACAGGATAGATGCCGGTCTGGCCTTCTTGCTGTTGGGCTAATATTAACTGATCTGCTGTGTATTGTGTCGTGGACTTATTTTATGTTTAGCTATGTTTGCAAAGTTGTCAACTCGAGAGTTTTTGATTGTAAGTAATGTAATCATAATGAATGCATGTTTACAGCTGTTCATATTTATGACAGAGATCTATATAAGTAAATTACACTGAAACTGGAGGCACCAGATTGCAAAAAATATGAAGTCTTACATTATGTTGGTTTAATCATGTATTTATTATCGTCACCATGACAACAAAGCTTCCACAACCTTCACCAAATAGTAATTTAGTAATAGACCTAAACCATGATTTTTCCTAAAAACTAACCAAGTCCTTGTGCTTTGGACTGGTCTCTTTAAGATTGTTGATTGTTAGGTCTCATTCCCATGCTGTCAGATACTTTTTGGGAATGAGACTTAACAATCAACTGTGTTACTGACCTGTGATTGGGCAAAGTCTTCCATTATGGACTAGACTTTCTAAACCTTGAAGACAGAGCCAAGAGGAGGGGCAGAAGTCTTTTGGCTTTTGGCCTTTATTGTGCAGCACCTAGAAGTGCTGTCTTTTTCACTTACAACTAATTGCACACTACTAAAAAGTTTGGGGATTTTGTACCTTTTTGTTTGCAGATATGTTTTAAATATTGCTGAGTGGATGCTGAATGGAAAAAATATGTTTACAGGTGAACTAGACAGCCCCAGATGATAGGTGGCTTTGGCAGTTTGAATAAACCTCAAATCTCCAAAGCATATTTACATGTCCATCCTGGCATATGGAAAACCTCTCACACATGCCTGCATCACAGGGTTTGTTGATAGATACCCCAGCTGTGTGGAAATTCAACTTAAAATGCTCCCCAAAAAGGTATTATTATGAGCTATTACTGACCCTGATCTTCACACACACACACACACACACACACACACACACACACACACACACACACAAACACACACACACACACACCCTCTGTAATTTCAGTTTTAGGGGCGAGATGTGATTAGTTTCAATACCATTGATTTCCCCACTGATTGCATCACACTGATTGCGCAATGGTGCATAGAGACTGTTATTAGTGTAGTTAGGCAAGAAGTAATTTTGTAGTTAACCAAAGAGACTCTCAACTTTCAAGTAGCCAGGGATTGGTTTGGTGCCTGTATTACTGTGATGCAAATGTTCATGCCTACTTTGGCTGGATAGAACATTTTAATGAAAACTGCATTCATACATTTGAAGGTTAAGACTACAAACTGCGTACAGCATAGTCTATGCTTTGCTATGGTGTTTTCATTCCAGGTGGATTTCTTTAGTCAATATAATGTTACATTTCCAATAGCATCACACTGGCAGTATTAGGATGTGTGCATATAAACAGTTCAAGCCTGAATGGTACCACCAAAATACAGACCTGGACCTGACCTGAGCTACATTTTTGCTGTATTTCATCCATCACTGGCTGTTAGTTCACCAGGCTAATTCAACATGGTCTCCTAAATGTTCACAAAACATCCTGAATGTGACCTGAATGTCTGCCAAATAATATTCCCCTACGCTTTCAAGAGCTCCACATTGTGACTGTCTGGAGCGTTCTGGCAATGTTACAAAGTCACACCCTTTACACCAGCAGGGACATTTTGAGAATGTTATGGGAATTTACCATTTCTAGCTGGGATGGTCACCTAGATGTTCCTAGAATGTCCTGAATGTTCCTTGAAAGTCTGCCAAATAACATCCCGATAGACTTTAAAAAACGTCACATCATGACCATCAGGGAGCGTTAAAAGGCGATGACCTTTACTTCTTTGTGGAAGTTCTGAGATTGTCATGGGAGCATGCATTTCGTAGCTGGGATGGTCACCTAAAAGTTCCGAGAACGTCCCGAATGTTGCCTGAAAGTCTGCCAAATACATCTCCGTAGTGAATGGAAGTGTTCTGAGAACATTAAAGGTGAGATTCTTTATACCTGTGGTGACTTTCAGAGAATGTGTTGGGAACATACAATTTCTGGCTTGGGTGGTCTCCTAAACTTTATCAGAAAGTCCTGAATGTTACCTGAAAACTCTGTTTAATAACATCCCAGGGCCCTTTAAAAATCAGAACATTACGACAATCTGGGAACATTAGAAGGTGACGTCCTTTACACCAGCAGGGACGTTCCTAGAAAGTTCTGTTAATGTACAGTTTGAATGGCTGGGACACTAGCTATATCCTCTTCCTATTGAGCATTACATATCTATTTGCAACATGGCAGAGGTGTACACCGATGACTGGCACAGTCAGAGAAAGAAACAGATATGTCTACTCAAGAAAATTATCTAAAACTGACCACGGAAAACACAATATATTTTGGGACTAAATTACAGGTTATAGGATTACAGGAATTTAAATGAATTGTTACAAAAATGCTAGTTAGCAAACAGCTGCAAAATATATAGTTTAATAATGTATATTGAACAGTTCCGCTCTCTCTCTCCCATCAGTCAATTTTAAAATAGCAAAGGCAACAAATATATGCGGTAGGACAGAAGGGAAGGACTGAGTGATATGTGATTTCCTGCTTCAAGTCATGTCTCATCCTCCTATCAGCAACTTGAATCTGGACGTGCCTGTTACATTTTGTCGCTTCAGGTAACACTAAAGAGTAATATTATACAGAACTGTCAGATGTGGAGCACCTGGAGCTCGCCACAAGCATTTCTGACGCAGAGTGTCACATAGCTGTATTTTCTCTAATCCCACCTGCTGATCTAAAAGAAATTGAGAGCAGTAAGCCCAGGTATTATTGTGACCAAATGACTCTTTATGTATTTAAGCTCTTTAAATGCCACAAGGCATTCATAAAATGGCATTGACCATTCTGATGGCTGTAAGCATGTTGAGAAGGCCAGCATCTTTATTCTTTGGATAAAAACATTTTACCGGCTTTAGCAAACCACATGCCATAAAACACTGAGATGCATGTTGTGTAATTGCAAATGTCTCTGGTTCCAGCTGGGGACCTTTGTTGCATTCTTGCTCACTCCACGTTACCTGTCAAATTTATGTCAAAATGGCAACAAATAATCTAAAAAAAATCACCAAAATAATCATTTAAAATGTTGAGGCCTTTTGTTATCAGCCTACTTTAAATACCCACTCCACTCAGGGTTAACTGATGTTTTTAGGTTAACATTCTTTCTCAAACATAGGATGAAGGTGTGGCTAAGACTTAGGTGTAGTCTTTTGACTAGACCTTGGCACCCATTGGTCAACATCATTAGCATGGAGAGCGGTCACTCCAACTAAGTTATAAGGTGGAAAATTTTCTCCAGCCTCCCCCACATGTTGCTTGGCTACTCAGCTGTTTGTCTCCTGCTGGTTTAATCAGTGCTGCCCTCACTTCTCTTGCAGCCTGAACTAGGATGCCCTTCAAGAAAGTGAGGCAAGGGGGGGCAGCATTGACTTCACCGGCGGGTCAAAAATAGCTGATTAGCTGGTAGCTGCTGAGCTGGATGCTCGGCAGCTAACGTGCTACATCACAAGCTAACTAATCATAGCTAACACTGCATTCCCACTGGGATGCTCAGCAATAACCCCAACCTGGCGCACGGTAGCTGGATGGAGTTATTGCAGACGCGTGGCACATACTCGAGTCAGGTCAAATTTTATTTCTATACCACCTGCCCAAAATCACCAAACACAGTTAGCCTCGGGGCTGCTTTTCAGTTCATGTCATGTCACCTGAGAAAGTGTGGCGAAAGAGTCAAGGGTGATAAAGAGGCATGACAGTGCACCTGTGCAAGTTTAGAGGATAATATACAGTATAGCTTCTACTATATAATCATATGTCATAGTTCTGGTTTAGTCATAGCCTTACAGCACTGTCAAGAAATGACAATGAAAATGATGAAATATCATAAAAAGGTCCAAATACACTGACGGTGGACCCTTATATGTTACAAAGATGAGAAAGTAAGAGGATTTTTGCTTTTTGTTTGTAGGTCAATTTCCCTTTACATTCCCTGGGTTTAATACGATCCTTAACTAAATGAACCTAGTGTGTATAGAATTGTATCACAGTTTGGCAGCTTGGGTCCACTACATCTCTTGTAAAATACCTGCATTAAGCTTCAACAAATGATGTCTTGTATTCAGCCTTACATGGACGAATGGAGGTTTGTGTGAGGGTTTCTGCTCTGTAAACCCACTGGTCACTGCTTGCTCACTGTACTGCATATAGGAACAAATAGCTTCTGTGCATGATGTTCATTATTTAAATATTAATTTGTATGAAAAAAGAGTAGATCGTGTCAGAAATTATTATTATAGTCAGAATGACTGATTACAATTTGAAACACTGGGAGCCAAATGTTCACTTTTGCACAATAACAAGTTATCCTTTTGAAGATAAGAATAGATCACTGTTGATGTAATGGATTATGTGGCTACCAAGGCTGCTGCACTTCTTCTATGCAGACATGTCTGGTTAATTGAACTCCATCTCGCTGTGGCCTGTGCACGTCTCCCCACCCTGCATAGGTTAATTGAACCACACAGACCGATGGCTCTCCTCAGATCTGCACGTAAATGGGTCGTATTTCATGGTCACATGGCAACTTTATAAGAGCATTCATGTCACAGGTAGATGAACCGTGTTTTTTATAGAGCCTTGTAATTGTGAGATAGTTAACCAATGAAGTGACAATCTTTAGCGCCTCACTCATTCAGTCATTTGCATTTATTAGTCACTCCCACAGGGTTCTAGAGGGCTGCAGGTTCAATTAATATTCAGACATATTTTCTGTAAAACACTTCAGTGGAGATGGAGTGATCGCACACAGCTTTTTCAAGCCTTTGAAGTGGAAGCAGAGAACAATTCAATAAGAACTAAACATTATTCTCAGCTCTCACACTTTTTAATGCCTAAATTTGTGGTTTCACTGCTATAAAACACAACATTTAAAATGTACAGCCAATATGGACCAGATCGTTTTTTATTGTCCCTCAGTGTGAGCTACTGTTTCACCAGCTTTTCTCCGGTGTAGAAACATCACAAGCAATCAAACTGCTTATAAGTCTGTAACAGAGATAACATGAGACCATCATTTACATTCCACAGGGGACCATTTAAACATGTCTGTGTCAAAGAGTAGAACACGTACCCTGCGACATCAGCATTATATAAAGCTGTTCGTGTAAAGGGAGAGATCTCATTAAACTATCACCTCACACTGAGGGATTCTGAGACTGTTTGACACGTGGCATTTCAAACTGAAGGAAATTAACTTGCATTATATTGATTGTTCTGGTGACTTTAAGTTAAACAGCACAGTATGTCGTCACAATAATGATTTGTGCAAAGTTTATAAAATGTCGCGCCTCAGGAAGTTGTGAGAGATCATTTGACAATCATGCAATTGTGACCAAGATACAATACAGAAATGAACTCAAAGTTTAGTTATTTAGAAATAAAATGCAGCAATATCTGTGAATTGCATGTATACATACAGAATCAATACAAATAAGTTTGTCTGATGTAGTTGTTAGAAAGGTAAGTAGATCTTTTCTGTGTAAGGACACCATACCCTTACTGCATTCATTGTTATTTCCCTGGACACAATGATGAAACAAACACACACCATGAAATGCAAATTATGTAACTTTTGTCAACACATTTTTGGTTCTTAAGGCCCAAACGCACTGAAAGACATGGATGCAAGAAATGGGTGCTGATATGGCTGTACTGTAGTACCACCTAAAACCAGGCATTATAAAAACCATCAATTGATTTTTTTTTTTTTTAAATGTGACGAGGACTTGGAGCAGAGAGAGAGAGGGAGAGAGAGGGAGTATGTGAATATGGACTGAAGTGTCAACATGATTAACTTTTTTGTTTCTGAATTCTAAAATTGTTGTTAATAACTAAGTTATCCTGTCCATTCAAATTAATACAAAAAACATGAATACATACTCTGTTTAGTGTGGTATCATTCTATGGACTGACCTGAAAAGGACAAAATTTTATTAAAGAAATAACTGATTGATTAACATTAAACATATAAATAGATAAATATAAATAGCAACTTCTTCCCAAAATACCGCTGGAATGCTGCAATTATCACTTTCAGTGCATTTGGACTATAAATTATGATGTGAACAATAATATAATATTTATTCAATATGTTAAAAGTGTAGTTTACCCAGAAATGAAAATTCAGTCATTATCTACTCACCCTCATGCTTATTGAAGGTTGGGTTTAGTTCTTAAGTCCATAAAACACGGCTGGAGTTTCACAGGAAAACAGTGTTGCTGAATCTTGGTCTTCTTGGTCTTCTTGTAAATGAACGTTGACCAGTTTTTAAACAGAATAAAACAACCAAAACAAAACATAAAATGTCTCCATACTGCTTGTTTGGCATAGTCTAAGTCTCCTAAAGCCCCAACATGCTGTTCACTTGCATGTGTACACATACACACACACACAGTTCAGACGGTGTGCACTCCCGCATGCAAGTGGCTCCTAGCAGAGAATCTACAGTGAAAATTCAGGCTAAAAACATGGTGTTAATGACGTCTTTCAAGTTTTCTTTTGGTTATTTTATTGTGTTTGATATCTGGTCACCATTCACTGACATTGTTTGGGCTATTCTGCAGCGCTGTTTTCCTGTGAAGTGTTTTGCGGACTAAAAAAATTAAAAATCAACTGAGAAATATGTATTATGACTTTGGAATAATATGGAATTTTGAAATGGAAAATGTGTAGCAACCTGTTTTTGTGTGGCCCCCGAATGTAACATAAAATTTACACAATGTATTTTTATCATTCCATTTCATACACGACTTGGCTACTGCGTCAAACTCTTACCCCCTGACAAGTGTCTGTCAGGTTAGGAAGGAACTTGTGGAAGGCTACTGGTTGCATGGCAACTACTGACACCTCATGATTGTTGCAGAAGTTGTGCTCTGTCATCAACGCTGAATTTTGGCAGACAACTCAGCAGTTTAATGTGGAAGTGAGATAGAAAAGCTGCTGCAGGAAAAAACATGGTTGAGGAGAAAATAAAAAATCAGGTAAATTTGGATCAACTTTATGTCTGACCTCGGGGGACAGATAAAGTGATCTGCCTGATCTGTACACAGGTGAATTTGGTGCTCAAGGAAATTCATCTTAAATGTCATTATGAGACCATTACAAATCCTACAAGTATGTGGGTTTTCCTGTGCAGGAAGCTCCTGCTCAAGAGTCTTTTATTATTAAACAGAATAAGCTTGAATTACCAGACTTAAAAATCCTCACCTATAAGCATCCATTTGTAACAAGTCCAAGGGTTAAAGCCTTTGTGTCATGACAATATTAGACCACAGAATGATCAAAGAGAAGGCTTCCTGAGAAAAGTGATAAAAATGAGACCTAAGAGAACAGAGGGGAATTTTAGAGCTCTTAGATTAAATCGAGGGCAGGAGGGTGTGATTAAAGGTTGAGTGTTGGTCCTCTTGACACGTGAAAGCTGAATGAGATAGAAGCTATGGAAAATGCCATTAGCTAATATTATATTTAATACATAAAGGAATTGGCGTACAATAGAGTTCATTGTCTGCTCATTAAAATGAGATTCTGTATTCTGGTTAATGCCTTGTGAGATTTTAGAGTCCATTTACGGACTTTCTTTTAAACTTGATTAAATAAATAGAAATGTGTGCTTCACTCTTGATGGGTGTAATGTTCCTGTGCACGAGCATGTGTTCCTGTCCTTTATCTTAATGGCTACTTAAAGGTCATTTCCAATTTCTGTCTTTAACAGCAGACCTGTCAGGCTTTACGTAATAAGAAAGTCTTAATAATATTGGCACATCATGTCTTATTAACATCTGAATCAAATCCAGACCACTGAATGGGATGCTCGATGAATTATTTTGAATTACTGTGCTGTCAGAAGCAGCAAAGTTAAGTATTTTCTCTTTCAGAAGCCTCCATGAGCTATTATTAGAGTCAACTGTCTGAAATGACTCTGCATTTAGTTTAAGTAGTGCCATTAGAACGGCAACAAATGTGCCGACACATCTTGGCACAGCGAGGAGGGAGCTCGTTTCTGCCGCACCTTTGTTCATTACTGAAAACGGCCGCTCTTGGCTTTTGTACCACACCAAGCCGCCAGCCAGAAGAGCTGAATTTATTTATGCACACTCAAGTGCTTTCATTCCAGGTTTAAAGAACGAGTGTGGCCTTTTCTTCCTGCCCAGTGCTTTGTATCCATTACAAAGAGTGCACTGTACAAAGACAGTGGGTATATCCTGGGGACAACGGATAAAGCTCTTCTCAGGTGTAATGACCAGGATGCGAGTACAGTAAGCCACATTTTTCTCTCTGCTGTGTGTTCTCATGGTTAAGCAGTCAAAATCACTATGGATTCTCACAGGAAAATTATTCTGTGCATTAGGTAATAATAGCAAAATTAATTTAAAAAATGCATGAAAGACATCAGTTTTGGTTTATTTTGCTTTCAGTAACCACTAACTAAACGGTTCATTTTTAAGAAAAAACACACCATGACGTGAAATACTGCCAGAGATAGCGGCACACATTAAACCTTCTACCCCTGGCTTGCAGTGATGATGAGATCTACATGCTAGAACTGACACTAAACTGAAGAGTAGCATCATTCAATTTACATTTGACTTTGTTGTGTTTCTGCAGGAAATGTTTGTTCGAAGTTGTTAGTGTAGTTTGTGTGTATGCAAATTAACCTATACACCAACACGTGGAACTGGTTAGAACTATTATCGGTGGCGATAAACAGAACTGTTAACCACTGACAGCCCTAATTTGGGTATTTTAAAGACGGCCCTCCAAAGAAAGACAACAGCATCAGTTGTTTAAACAAATTCCCAAGGTAGAACACCAGCAGCTGTAGAAAGACAGAGGAAGCAGGGTGCAGGGTTTTGGATGGGTTTATAAAATCTTGGACTTTCACACAGGAGATTGCTGTTCACTTCCTGTTTCCAGCATGTTTTTAAAAGAATAGTTCCACATTTTGGGAAATATGCTTATTGATTCCTGGTGGAGAGTTGGATGAGAAGATGATCACCACTCTCACATCTATCCATTAAATATAAGCCTACAGTCAGCAGCTGGTTAGCTTAGCTAGCCTGGGAAATAGAGGGAAACAGCAAGTCCTCAAACGCTCACTAATTTCTAAATTAAATTTGTTTTTTGTTTTTTAAACCACATCAAAACCAAAGTGTTTAAACCACAGTTAATTTGTCAGACTGTGCAAGTTAAATTGGTCTTTATGCATTAGTAAAAATAAAAGCAGTTGCACCATGGATGTAATTTCACTCAAATATCACTCAAAGTACAGTAACACTCTGTATACTCACTAATGGTAAAACAGCAGTTTTTCTGCCACACCACATATTTATATTTTCATTTAGTAACACAGTAATCCAGTAGACACCTAATTTATTGATATGATATTTCAGCATCAATCTAGCTTAGTATGATGTGCTATAGTACCAAGTACAGTAGCTCATGCCAGCCAGAAAGCTAATGTGTAGATAACCATGACGATAAAACTCTATGTTTCATTGTTAATTGGCCACTTGCCCTAATTATGACTTTACATCCAAATTAGTTAGGTTGTGCCCCAAGTAATTTTGGTGCAACCAATTTTAGTACCTGATTTAGTTACAAACTAACCACTAGTTACCAAGCCTCTTGAGCTGACTTTATATCGTTCATAGCCAGGAGTTTTAGTTTTGTTATTTCTTGTTATCCTGTTTAAGTTATTGACTTCCCTACTTGTTTACTTCTTTTTCCCTCCTTTCTGGTCACTGATTGTCTTGGACCTGTTTTCTGCCTCCTATGTTGGTATTTTTTGCTTGAACTGGAGTGACTTTGTTGGTTTTGGTTGGTGCCTGCTTGACCATTCTGTAAGCCTTTTTTGTGTTTGCTCTTTTGCCATTAAATGTTTGCCCTCTGTTTTTCTTGGTCACTCTGCTTGACATGTGTGAGGACACCCTTACTTGCAAAAAAAATTTACAGTAGTTGGTGCAATCCAGTGCAGGAAGTTACCGTACTGCTCCCAGCTAAGAAATTCTTCAGCCATGACCAAGAAGATATTGACAAATAACATAACTTTTATATGTGTTATTCTGGAGGGCAAACTGGAGGACTTAATATATTTTAATTCCTGCACCCCTTAAATTCACCCAAAATGACTCATCTAGCTTCCTTTCACTTTCCCGAGGCTCTCTGTAGCTGCTCATATCCATTTCAAAACCTTGCTGCTGGCATACAAGGCTACCCAGACCTACAAGGCAGCTACAAGACCAGATTTAATCCTACACCACAGCCTGTAACCTGTCTCTGTGCTACTCCTGCTAATGGTGAAGTGAACTGGCCACTGTTACGCTCAGACTGGACTTCTCTTCCTCCCGGCTCACTGGAGATGGAATGACCTCCCAGCTGCAGTCACTTATAATTCCCTGTTAAAGCATGAAAACCCATCTCTTCAGGGACAGGGAGCTCTTCACCTCCTGCTCAACCTCTCCTTCCTTCTCACTCATGCATGAACTTACCCGTCTTACAAAAGAAATGAAAAAGAATAATTTTTCTTTAGTCCATTTTTTTGTACTCAAGACATATGTTTTGTTAATCAAATATTTATCAATGTTAAATGGAAAGTTACTCGTTTTGCTGAAAGTCAATGTAAATACGAGTGCCCAAAAAATGTCTTAAAAGAATGTAAACATAATGGAGAAATTTTTTGTCTTGCTATATATAATCACAGGTGGAATGTTCTCAGGTATCTGTGCTTTACCTGAGTATTTAGTTTTATGACGTTTAACTTTTGCTCCCTACATTTTAACACAAATATCCTCTACTTTCTACTGCTTATTGGTTATTTTTATTTTGCATCATCTTCCCAACTTCAAGACTGATTTCAACCTAAATGGATGGGACAGTAACACATAGAAAAGATAATTTCTTGGTATATCCATCACTGTTTATCGTGACAGACGTAACAAGATGAAAACGATGTAGCAATATGAAAAAGTTGAAACAAAACAAAAAAGATTATAACTAGACAAAAAAGATATAACCAGACAAAAAAAGATGCAACAACGTGAAAAATAATGAAATAAGATGAAAAAAGATGACATAATGACGTTATAAACAAACCACAACAAAAAACAATATAAAAGACATAACAAAGAAAAAAAAAAATGTAACAAGACCATAAAGAACATAACAAAATTAAAAAATGACGTAACAAAATTAGACGCGGCGAAACAAGACGAGAATCTGACGTAATCAGCTGGAAAATTACGTAAAGAAACGAAACGCAACGAAAAACAACGTAGATGTAACGAGGAAAAAGACATTCAGCCAAAAATGACATAAAGATGTGACAGACAGACAAAACAGACAAAAAAGATCTAACAAAACAAAAAAGAGGAAAGACATAAGACAAAACAGACAAGAGAAGGAGACTTGACTGTGCAGAAAAGGTGAGGTTCAGTTAGCTGTGTGCAGAAACAGTCAGTAGAAATGTCCTTCAGTCAGTGACTTAGTACTTTTATACATTGAGTACATTTCAGAGCCAAAACTTTTTCACTTTTACTTGAGTAAAGAAGTGAAATCAGTACTCCTGCTTTTTTTTACACAAGTATCTGTGTATACGTTTGCCAACTCTGCTAGAATTAATGATCTCTTTTCTAAACAATGACCAGTACAATATGGGTCTTAACAAGATATTCAAGCATAATTTTAGAAATCTTTGACTAGTTTTGCTTCATTTAGGTTCATTCTAGGTCAATTTCTCAACACAATGTTGCTCCAACAGTAGTCTTCTAGTCTGGAATCTGCTTCCAGAGAGGGTTCTGTGTTTGGCCACACAACTATACAAACATGCACAGGCTCCTCATGAGAGCCACTGTAGCACGAACACAATATGTCATCTGGCCTGTTTTTAGGAAATGATAACCACAAAATATTTGAATGGGAAGAGAAAACAAATGTTTCTGCTGCCACAAATAGCAAGTTTTTGTTTTTTTTCTTTAAATATCTGGCAGGAAGGATCTGTCCTCTGCTATAAAGTTGCTCCACAAAGAAGAAAATTGTGTAATTCTCACCTAATGATAATCAAAGAGACTTTTCCCTCTAACGTTTGAAGCACTCTGTCCTAAAGTTAAATACCCCAATGACCTTTCTACAATCTGGATTTTTCACCAGAGGGAAATTGGACTGCACTAAACCCTGTAATCCTTGGAAAAGGTCACATGTAAGTAGTGTGTGTACTTTACTCAACATTTACTTTATCTTTCTAAAGGAGAATAACAGGTTGGCTCCACTACAATGGTTACTGGAATACAGAGGAGTGGAGATGGATTTGAGATTTTGAGCAGATTCGGTATTGCTTCAATAGATACTGTGATTTCAGAGGGAGGTTTTATTTCTTATTTGATGGCTAACTGGCTACAGACCCCTCACCCATCTTTATCCCATCTACTGCTCACCCACAAATTGAAGTGTTATTAACTCACTTTTTAAATTATGAGCCTGATTGAAAACGATAATGAAGGGATCATTTTTATTGATCCAGCACTGCAACAGTTATTCCAGTACAATGCAGAGGTGATAACTAAGTCATAAATTGAGGGACACCCATGAAAAGATTTGTTAACTAACTATATTTTGCGGGTTTGTGTGTGTGTGTCTGCTGAGTTTTAAAAATTACTGGCTTTGTGAAAAAAAAAAGCTGTTGAACAGTGTGTATTTACTACACAGGCATTTAGTTTCATTGATATCTTAAAACCATATCCAGTGTTTCTCCTTAAAAATTTTGGCCCTGCTGGGAAGTTTCTGTGTGTCTGCTGGCACCAGAAGGGCCTCAGTGCATTCAGTACATTTGTGCACAGTAATGGAAAATGTCTGTCCAGCTTACATATGACGTGGATCGAAGTTTAAGAAAATACAGTTTTATTGAATATAAAGAAAGCATAATCTTTAAAACAATTATTGATATTTATTGCAGAAATAAACTTATTGTATATTATATAAATTAAGTCAGCCATCTGCACAACCTACCCAAATGCATACACATTTTTTCTCCATCTTTATTAGACTTCAGTTATTACTCTGTGAAATAGGTATGTGTATCTGCATGTTCTGCATTCCTTGGGGCTTTTCAGTGAAGGAGCAGGTGGGCAGGAATCATCTGTGAACTGGTTTATTCATGGACGCTCAGACAGTGACAGCAGGAGAGAAAATGCAGTTTAACCTGAATAAGACAGCTTCTAAGCATCACAGTTTTTTGTGAATTAATTTGCTCTTTTATATGAGAATATGTTACATTCACAGAAGTTGTTTTATACATTTATAAAGACGTAAATTTTCATATAACCCTTGGTATTAAATCACCTGTGTGCTTTGCCTTTTGGTTTGGATCCTTCTCACATGGTGGGTTTCATGAGACAGTCTTTCATGCTGAGCTCACAGTCGTTAAAGGCAGACTGAGGGTAAATGATGAACATGAAGTGGGTTTTGGGTTGTGTGATTTTCCAGATTTTGTAGGATGTTGCCCCTGCACACACATAAAAGATAAAATACCCCTGCTTTATCATATGAATCAAATATTTCTGTGTGGCAGCTTGGGTAAAATAGTGAATGTTCACCCGTTAGGATCATGTGATTTTAAAGGCTTTATGATTCACAGCTGAAGGCAGGCAGGTACTTTAAAATATTACAATATTGACACAGAAAAATGTGCCATGACATGAGCTGTAGCCATAATCTATGAGAGGGTACAGCCGGATAAACTCCATAAATCAGTATTACAAGTCCATGGCACATACATTTATTTATTCCCACATACTGATGGGGGATACTACTCTGTTACAGAGTTTATTTTAAGTACATATGGCCAAAAGTTTAATAAATAGTCAATCAAACACATAACTCAAGCAAGTTTACTTATTTGATCATCTTGGTAGGATTTATGGTTTCTAGTTTTCAACCAATTGAGTTACAAGAATTAGTTGATAAATTTATAAGGCAATTGAAAGAAAATGAGTTGACAACTATTTTGATAATTGATTAATAATTTCAGTCATTTTTCAAGCAAAAATGTCAAACTGATTTGCTGCCTTTTGTTGTAATTTATGATAGTAAAGGATGAGTCTTTGGGTTTTGTGTTGTTGGTTGGACAAAAGATGCAATTGAAGATGTCACTGTGGGTTCTGGGAAATTGTGATGAGTATCTTTCACAATTTTTGAGTGAAAATAATTGTCAGATTAATTGATAATGAAAATAAACAACTGCAGCCCTAGTAACCACAAAATGTAACGTTGGCCCCTTCAGCAAGCTAAATAAGTTAACCACCAGAACCTACCTGTTTCCAAACAGGAAACAGGCTGATTCCACATCATGCTTCACTCCTTTACTCTCCTTCAATGCTGGCCATTGGGTGGAAGGCCAACCCTAGATTCACTCTTGTATATTTGCACTTTATTCAGCACTCTGTCCACCATTCCTGTAGCTTCCTCTTGGTTGTGTGCTTACAATCTGGCACCTAGTTGCTACATTTTTCTAAAGTCCTGATCTCACACCCTCCCTACTATTTGCTTGAGCCTACACACCCACACCCACAAGGTTGATGACCTGAAACTTCCCTAACACAGAAAACTGAGAAACTACAGACAGAGGGTAGGGTCTCTGCAGATACAGACACCACCACACACTGAAAGTGCGTCATAAGAGATGATTGAGAGGGATTGAGTTCATGCATTGTTTTTAGGAAAATCCATTGAGCACTGATCATTAAAAGTAACATTTAAAATGGGTTACCTTCTTTTTGATTTATTTACTCTGCCTTGTAATGGAAAATAGTGTTTGACACAACAGTTTTGAACCACTCAGGCATTACCAAAAAGTGCCTCAAAATAAAGGCATCAAAATTAAATAGACATCATAAAAACATCAGTTTTAAAATACAAATGAAAAAAAAAGATAAAAACAATTTGATCTATAAAAACCAAATACAGTGTACAAGGCAAGAATAAAAGGAAAATAAAAACATTTCAAGAAATAAAAGACAGGTCAAAAACAATTAAACCTCTGGCTCTCTGATAAAAGTATGTTTTAAGAAGGGATTTAGAGGAGATGACTTGCTCGGCCAAACCTGATTTTCTCAGGCAGATTGTTCCAGCTTTGTCCCAGTGCTGTTCTTTAAGTTGTAATTTTCACAGGGGCACGCAGTATATGAAAAAAGATATTATTTTAGTTTAGTAGAGGTGGCAGTTTATTGACAATAACTGCCTCAAAAGAATAAAAATACTAAGCACAGGTGCAATATTCTGTATCACTTCCCTTATTTTATTTCCCTGTTTAAGAAAATTCAATAAACCAAATATCTCTTTTTAATATGTTTTGCTCTTTGCTTTTGTCCCAATTCTGCCGCATTAACCTGCTTTAAAGTCAGACCAGAGCCATTTGGACTGTGAAATCTATAACACGGTTAGGATGAACTTCCCCTGTCCCTTGTATGACTAATTTGTTTTTGTTTTTTTCATGGCTATTTAAAGATAATACATTCAGCGGGGCGAGCACTGCACTGGAAGTTTGAAAAGGACTGAGAAAAATAAAATGTGAAGTCCAGCTGATGAAGGTATTTCTATGGTTTAATTCTTCCATTCCTGAAAGAAGTTCTCTGGATGTGTAATTATGTTGCCCTGAAATTAAAAGGCTTTGGTACATTTTAGAGCTTTGTTCTCAGGAAGGACAGACAGACAGCTGTGACTGTCTAGGATGCCACAGTCTGAGCTTTAATACATTCCAGGTGCAGAGACACCTGTGAATGTACTTCCCAGATTCCCTTGTATAAGAATAAGAATAAGAATAAGAATGACCAGCCACATGTCTGGTATGCAGGTAAAGCTTGTCAAGCCATTTTAAAACTAAAAACTAAAAACTTAGGCTTTGTTCAGACTGCAGGCACGTCAGAGTTGTTCCTCACATCAGATCATTGAGACAGACTGACCACACTATCATGTGCAAGTAATCAGATCGGCTTTGTGTGTCCAGTCATCACCAACCTATGTGCATGAGTTTGTTGAAATTGTGAAATGTGCCTTTCAGACATACTATGTTGCCTAGATACGGGAGAAGCAGCATCATCTGACAGTGCCTTGTTTATCCCGAGTTAGTTGGGTGCACTCGTGCTGTAGACAGACGCATGTTTGTGAGCTCCTGTTTACTTTTGCCTCTCAACTCATGTGTGACATTTAGGTTTGGCGTGTGGCCTCTATTTAGTTCATATATGCATGATGAAACAGTAGCTGTAAAACCGGGCTTGGTAGGGTTGACATGTAGCTTATGTTCTTAAACTAGGGCATACCAAAAAAAAAAAAACAGATTGGCGCTGGCAGTCTGAACAAGGTCTAATTGTCCTCAGCAGTCGAAACATTCACTATGGTTTTGTCATATTTTTCTCAGTTTTATGTCTGAAACACTTTATCACACTTATAGTACACACATTTCAACAAATCAGGTGTAATGTGCAGGATACAAATGCTTTGAATCAACTTTTACACTTAAATACAAAGCGACATTTTCTCCACTAATTGGCCTTTTGAAGTGAGTAATAATGTAGTTTGCAGGCAGAGTGCATAGATATGACGTGGATGACTTCAGTCAGGAGGTGAGCGCTGCTGTTCCACTGTCTGTTATTCTGTGTGTGTGCGTGTGTGTGTGTGTGTCTGCTGGAAAGGCTACTTAGTTGTTTTGCTCTGCTGACATTCATGACAAAGAAACAGTGCAACAAGTCTTGGACATAATTCATCCCTATTAGAATCAATAGCAGTGAGGCGTTGAAGTGAATTATCTTCACCGTCATCTAAAGCAGCCTCATTAAACCATAAGAGGAGTGTGTCTCTGACATCAGACAGTATCTGCTGATCTTAACAGAGAAATAAAACATTTATTACACTCTGGAGGAATTAGCGTACTTTAAAAGTCCTCCCAACATGTCCCCAATCTGCCTGTTTTCCCGGTTAGCAATATTTCTGCCCTGCTTCATAATTCTGTAATTAGCTGTAAGTTATTCCTTGCCAATATGATGAGATGATGTTTGTCGATTGCAGCTTCTGTCTCAAGTCAATGCAAATTAAGCAGGTTGTTCATGAAAAACTCACAGCCATTAAATGCAGTTGTATCAAAAAAGCCCAGGGGTGCACTTTGTATCAGCAGAGGTTGTCAAATGTATTTGTTAGTGCTGAAACCAGACAGTACTGATAAACCCTTATATTGCAAAAAAAGATGGAACAATGCTTTCTTAAAGTAACAAATATTAAATAAAGACAATGGTGTCTGAGCAAACTGTCATTCTCCAGGACAAACATGACAGACAACTGATGATGATAGAGTGAGATAATGTTGGTAGAATTTAAATAATACGCTTATGTAGACAGTGATAGATTGAAAAATATGTCACAGAAAAGTGAGGATTAGAGAAAGGTCCACAAAGTTAATAGAAATGTTCTTTGTTTTATCTTCTTTCCTCTTTCATTAATCATCACACGACCCCTCAGATTTATCCTATGACCCTCTGGAGGGGCTCAACTGTATATATAAAGTAGTTAAAACTAACTCCATGTTAACCAGCATTGTTGCATTAGTATTGATATATATTTTAATAATGTAACATGCAATAATATATCAGTCACAGAGGCCATTCTTCTGCAGCACGGGTACGTTTAAGAAGGATTTATTTTTTAATGCAAAGTAAAATTACTGGTCTTTCCAAAGGAGCTTGATGACTTTGAGTGACATAATAGTTGTTTTCATTCAGAAAGGTCTGACTGACAGCAAGGTAAAAAGTGCTGAAAATATTCTAAATATAGCATACACTTAAACTAATATTGTTTTTTTGTAGGTAGCAAAATATGTTTTGTTGCCAGTCCTGCCCACAGCAGTTCACTGCTTAGCTTCCACGTTGGTACTCCTGTCTACTTCTCTAAACAGAAAGTGTGCTAAGATAATACAGTGACTATGGCCAAGCACCTCATCCAACCCCACTTAAAAAACACAAACTATCCCTATAAAGACAGGATCTGAAAACTTCTATCACCACTGCCAGCTATAAGCCAGCAGCTTCTGTACTGTGACTCTGCATTGCCATGCTTGCTTGAGTCTGTGCCCCACCTTTGCCACCCTAGTCAAAATGATTTGTACGTGCCCACTGCCTGATTCAAGATGTAATCAATAGAGCTGGCTGAATAAGAGAATTTCCCACAACAGGGTTTGAATAAACAAGAGGCATCCCCCCCAACAAGTTCAGATTCACACGTACATCTTTTAAAAACTTATAATCTCTAGTGAGACGAGTGAACTTTAACAAGCATCAAGGTCTTTTGTAATCAGCGGCTCAATCCTCACACAGGCCATACTGATAAGCATGAACTGTTGAAAGAAAGGTTCACCGCAGAGCAGATTCTGCTCTATCTCAAGTTTAGAGAGAGTAGGAGTGTGTAGTGATATTCCTGAATATGCGTTTATAAATGCCAAGAAACTATCTTCAATAGATAGTTTATAGATATGAGGTGGCTGAGACTGAGGCCAAGTGAGCTGATTGCAATAGATCCGGATGTTGTTTAATAAGTTTGCTGAATTACCTCACGTCACCCTCTCCTTTATCACTTCCACTCCCCCACATCCTATCCCTCCACTCACTCTAATATGCTCTGGTGCTGAAATCAAAACACAATTGAAAAATAGCTCTGTTCTAGTTATAAAGCTTGCCACATGGGAGTGTATGGAGTGAATTATGAGCTGATGTTGTCATATCCAATAGATTTGATATAGTTAAAAATAGTGTTATCATGGTTTTGATTCAAGCGCAGGGAAATCTTAATTTCAAGTAAAGATTAGTGGACCAGAAATATTAAATAAGGGTTGTAAAATAGGCTGTCTCAGTCAGAATGAGCAAGTACATCTTGTCTGCTAGAAATTGTGTTTGTATATA
The DNA here is from genome assembly GCA_027495735.1 of Lutjanus campechanus. NCBI lineage: Eukaryota > Metazoa > Chordata > Actinopteri > Lutjaniformes > Lutjanidae > Lutjanus > Lutjanus campechanus. The sequence continues at coordinate 36,389 of JAJHUR010135552.1, read as the reverse complement.
ACCAAATTGGTTTTATAATTACATTGTGGAGACAACATAAAGGGTTAGTCTTGCCTGGATTGCCTGGTTGTTCACAAACAACATTTCTTTGGAAAAATACATATCGTCACTGTCCACTGAAAACCACTTATCTCCAAAATGTCAACTTTTCAGCAGAAAAACAGCATGTTTTTTTTTTTTTAGCTTGTTTTGCTCAATAAATAGGATAATTGTTTCAACTTATGACTTTCATCCCTCAGTTTTATCGAAAAATTCAAAATCATTTAATCTGGAGATAAGTGGTTTTCACAGAACAGCGAGGAATAATGCACTGGATTCACAAGGAGGTTTTTGTGGTGGATGGTGGGGGTACAAAGTGCAGGACACACAGTCCACGGTACGCGTTCAGACCACTGCAACAAAAGGACTTTGGTTAAGTTAAGGGAATATTGTGATTTGGGGTAGGTTTAGGCAAAAAAAAAACACACAAACACACAGTTTGCAATTTCTGTTAAATATTAATGAATAAATCTCATCTCTCAGGTCACTTCTGACATTTGAATAATACTGTTGTCACTACAACTGGATAATGTTTTGCAAAGTTTTTGTGGTAAACAAATGAAATATGTTTTTTGAGATACCTTCAATATCAAGATTTTTGCAACTTGGTACATTAATATCCTTTATTTGCTCATTAAACAAACATTTATAAATGTGAATGTAATTTCTAGGAGGCATGGCTCAACCGAGTGCAGCATTGTCTGTATCTGTTTAACCAACTAAATCATCTGTATCCACATTCGTACTTGGAATAGATGCGGCCTATGCCAGAAGTAGGTTGGACTAAGCAGAAGTTGTTAATTTGAGCCTAAAGGAATAGTTTGACACCTTTGCGAAATATGCTTATTTGCTTTCTTGCTGAGCCTTAAGGCCCAAACGCACTAAACGTGATAATTGATGCATGTCAGTTGATGCCCCTATGTCGCACTGCAGGCTTCAGATTTGAAATGCCAACACCACAGAACCAGCAGTATTTTGGAAAAGGGTTACTATTTATATGTATCTGTTTATTTCTTTAGCATTATTATTACTACTAATAATATTTTATTTCTTTGATAAAATATTGTTCCCTGAGGGAAAGAAATCAGAAATAAATTAATTATCTTCAGGCTGGAGACATTCTAAGTTGAGTGTGAATGTAAGGGCGATTGGTCCATCACAAGATTTGTGTCGTGACAACAACAGTGAGACTGATCTGACACACATCACACCTCGTCAGGCCTCCGCTGCTTAAACACAAACCAAACTGTGTTTCAGTGTCTCTTGAGGAATTTTACAAAGCAGCATAATTGGAAATCGAAATGTCTGACCGCAGGGGATGTGAAGATCAACAGGATGAAAGGGGAAAAATGAAAGGGACTAATGGATAGAAGAGAACTAGAGGAACTAAAAGAAGAGTGAATACAAGACACTATGACCTTAGACCGAGACCATGTGAAGAATCTTGTTTCCATGTTTCAGTGTAAAAAAAAAATGTCAAGAACTGACATTTGAGTTGGCAAAATAAAATAACAGTGCTGTTCCTGAAAACTGAGTCAGAGAGGTTAAAACAGGTAAGGGCTGCATTATTGAAACAGGGAATATTTGAGTTGTTTGCATCCACACGCTGTTAATTACTCACTTCTTGAAAGTCTGTTGCTCTTATGAGCTCTATTATTAGCTTGATGTTATTCTCAGAGTAAACTACAATGGCTCAGTACAGGGTTGAAGAAAATTCCAGAAAATTAGCTCATATCCCTTGTTGGAAGATGATTTGTTCAGAAAGCTTCTGGTGTTTTTTCTGCGGCAAAGAAAGTCTCTCCAACATCTGGTTCTACTGTGGTTTTGTGTCATTTTCATTAGACTTTTGACCCAGTTTTAAAAAGTTACAGTCAGTGTTTAGCCTTTGACTGTTTTTTACTGTAAAACTCCAATGTCCTGTGTACTAACTTAGCTATTTCCAGTCTTAGAGGAGTGCACTCAGTAGAGTGCAGATCCTAGCCAGACAGCAGATGGTGAAGCACCTACTGCAATGCCAACACATCTGTCAGATGCAACCAGCAGAGATTTGCAAAGTTCTGCCAACATTAACATAAGTTATCCTGAGCTGAAACAAGATTTCAAACTGAGGCAGTTGTTGATCACTTGCAGTTCAGTTGCAGTTTACATCCATTGTCTATCCAGACCCATATAATGTCTGTAGTGAAGACTTTGAAGGAATTTAATATGAAGCTTCCCACTATATTGACCTTTGACTTTGAATGATTTTCATAAAAGGGTTTAAGTGTATTGAAGGATTTTTTATTTTTTTTTTAAAGGTTATTGGGTGCATTTTTATTTTATTTTATTTTTTTTTGTAAAATGGAAATTATAGATACATGTATGATTCCAGTGAATAATAAAGTTGACCTCTGACCTTTTGAATTTAAAATGGCATCACCTTATCATTTTATCCTATGGCATATTTGTGTGTAATTTTGTCATAATTAGCACAAAATTTTTTGAGTTATGGCCAAAAATGTGTTTAGTTGGGTCACCGTGACCTTGACCTTTGACCACCAAAATCTAATTACTTCATCTGCAAGTCCAAGTGGTCATTTGTGCCAAGTTTGAGGACATTCCCTCATGTCACGTCCACAAGAATGGGACGACCTGAAAACATAATGGAGCCATTAAAAAAAAATTCAGATTTTTCAAAAATTCTGAATCACTGAGGTGACTGAAGATACAGGTCCCTTTATCACACACACACACACACACACACACTTGTGCATGCAAGCACGCACACATGGAAGTGAGTGCATGATCCCCACCAGGCGATAAAAAGCAGAGGAAGCTCATTCAAACACAGTACTTCAACATAATTCTAAAAGTCCAAATCCATCAATTCACTGTTTTTTTCTACAAAAACATTCAAAATTCAATACTACACTCACTTCAGTAGGGGAAAACAGCAGCAAAGCACAGAAACATATTGTAGAAACAGTTCCATTACTAGATAATTTATTTGTGTAGTTGAAGTGGTTCCAAAGCCACTTTGAAAACCAACACGGGAAACTGAAATGGGAAAATGTTCCAAAATATGACCAATCACCACATGCAATAATGTGTTCTTTCAGTTCAGAACTTTTCAGCACATTTCAGTTTCAGTACACAGACCTCAGGAAAAGGAAAGGGAAATGGTGACGTCTGAAAAAACTGCACAACCTATTTCTAAGCTTGCCAGAGTAGTGGAAAACTTAAAAATGCCTCAGACTTAACGCTTACATTTTTGTGGTAAAAAGGCCCCGCTCACTGCTGCCTTTAGTGTGAATCATGCATGAATTTTGTGCGCTGTATGATGACACTGCTATACAACAGTCTTTAACTTGAACTGCTGATAAGAAAAGGTTTTTGGTGCTGCAGCTCTAAAGTGTCCATCACATTAACACCAGAAGTGATGATTTTTTTTCTGTCAGGAAACACAAAAGGCTGATGTGTCTTTGTCTCACTGTGTTACTTTTATTCAGTTCTACTTATATTCAAGTCAACCTTAACAAGATGAGACACTGTTGCCACCAAGTGGTCTGAAAAAATAGTGCCTAAAATGTGCGGACGTGTGGATGAGAGGGAATAGCCTGCCAGGTGAAATCTTCTTGACTCTTAGCTAAATTTTATTCTGGTGACATTTTCAAGAACAGAATGATAAACTACAAGGACGGTGTTTTCATGATGTGTCAGGTCTGATGACACAAACAAAATCAGGAAAAGGGTCTATAATCCCAGGCTTCAAAGGTAGACACAAGGTCAGACTTTTATCTGTGTAAACCCCTGCCTCTGCTGTTAGGACAGAGGGAAGTAACATAATGCTCAAGCAGAATAGAAAACAAAGCTTGTTTATCAGAAGTCAGCAGCTCTCAGCCTACTGTAGTACAATCAAATTTACAGCTCTCACTCACTGCACTTCTACCAGCTGCTTGCAAAGCTTTGCTGTACAGTACAGCTGGTACATGCAGTTGGCTACAATTGAAATTCAATTTAAAGCCCCAAAAAACATTTTATCAATTATTTTCTTCCTGCAAGTGATGTGGTGCTACACACTATTTCCTGACAAAGAACAGTTTTGATTCATTTTCATTAGAGATTTTTTTGAATTTCTTTTTCCCTCTGTGCTCTTTTTAAATTTTGGGGGGTGAGCAGGGCTCAATCACAAAAAGGTGATGACACGTACCTTTGTGCACCAGTCAGGATTTAGCTAAATTTTAATCAGAATCTGATGACACTGGCTGGTTGTTTGGTCAGTTTTAATCTAATCCGATCAAACCAGACTCACACACTCTTTTTAAACTTTCAGATTCTTTTTAAACTTTCATGTCACTTATATGCTCATGAATGTTTATTATTACATCGAATACTTATTGCTATTGAGAAATATGTACATTTTGTAACAAGATTTCAGGGGTCTTAATACGTTTTAAATTATTTACAAATTGCTATACTGCACACGTTTGAATTAAATGAGTCAGGGTTGTAACTTATGATTAATTAAAGTCTAGAAGAAATGACATTTTGAGTGTATTTAGCTTCAGTATCTTGATGTATTTCCTTGTTTCAGAATTTTTCATTTGAACATTTCATTTGAACGTTGAAAAGTGGGCATGTCATAACCCAATGATTGGGGATATAGGTCATTTGGTCTATAAAATGTCAGAAAATAGTGAAAATGTACATCCCAATTTCTCTAGGTCCAAGGTAATGTCTTAAAATGTTTTTGTTTCAACTGAACAGTTCAAAACCCAAACATTCAATTTAATACCATACAAGACAAAGAAAACCAAAAGAACTAGTACTCTTTTGGCATCTTTACTTGATTGGTAACTTTAAAGGAGCAGTCTGTAGTATACAGTGATATCTAGTGGTGAGGTTGCAGATTGCAATCAACTGGATACTCTACGCCTCACTGTCCCCATCCAAATGTGAACAAGTACCCACATACTACATACTGGGCAAGTGTTAAATCATGGTGATGCAACCTGGCAATCCATGATAGAAGACCAGCTCCCTCCGTAGATATAGAGTGCTGCAGGGATGACATTATTTTTGGCACACAAAAGTTTGTGATGCTACATGTGTTGTTTAGCAAGATAATCTTCTCAAATAACCATGAATGTTTTGGCACAAATGCCAGAAATAAAAAGCTAATGTCAGGCTATAAAAAACTGCACCACAGTTGCATGACTTCACTGTCATCACCATTAAGTGCCTGGTGTTTGGCGTAATGATGTCTAATGTATCCGACAACATCTGTGGTCTCATTTAGCCACTTGTTAGCAACCACCTTTTTAAGACACGTAAAAGCTTCCAAATTCATGAGTGGGGTCAAAACTTAAAAAATCTCTTAAGCTGGTGTTAGCCACTGACCTCATTTCAGGCATTTAACTAATAACCCATTCCAAAATCCCATTGACTTTGAAACGAGGGAACTGGAGGCACAAATGTGCAAAGCTCAAATCCAAAACAAGAAAGGAAAATAGAGAATTTAACAGATACAGCTCCAGAAAGATTTATTTCTCTTTTTCAGCCAGGAATGGTTCTTTTAATAGTAAGAGTTGCAGACTAAAGTAACAAAAACACAACTATTTTAATTTTCAGGTTATTATACACTAATTAAAACATTCAATTTCTGCCATATTCTGCCAATAGAATCTAATTAATCTTACACACTGGTCCTTCAAACTATTATCAGAATAGTTTCTGATTATTTTTCTATTAACTAATCATTTCAGTTCTAAAGTGTGTGTTGCATTCACCTTCAAGAAGCCTGAACATGGCACACAGGTTTCCTCACAGGAGACAAACAGCAGGGAGCCCTGAGCCACCCCATGACCCCTCACTGAAGCGTTTCCATAGTTGTAGAAGTATGATGGACAGCTGAGTCCGGGGTGAGGTCTGAAGGTCGTCCTAACTGTTCCCTCCCCCTGTGTTCCACGCTCACAGTAATCACATCCTCAGACTTGACACACCATCCATCTTTCTCATCCCGTGCTGTATTCGCTCTGGCTTCTCCTGCTCCTCCTTTTTGCTACCCCTCAGAGAAGAGGTCACAGCCTCACCAGACAAATGAAAACTGCATCATGCATCTCTGGTGATTATCTGGTGAACTTGTGACTGTTTTGAGGAACACGTCAGCTTCAGTGATCATTTCCTGCAGTGTGGGGAAGACTTGACTTGTCGTATGAGTCAAACCAAAAAGTAGAGCTGCACCACGTTCATGCAGTTCCTTCCTTGCATTCACATTATTCTCCCATATTATCATTATAATTATCAAATTAGCACTACACTCTTAGAAATAATGGTGCTAAGTAGAACCATAAAAGGTTCTTCAGCTTGTGCCCATAGGGGAAACATGTTTGGTTCCTGGTAGAACCTTTTATAAAGGTTCAACTTACAACCCTTTCATAGGCCTTTTCCACCAACATGGAACTGGCCTCATTCTGGTTCAAGCACCTAATTTTGAACTGTTCTGAGCATTTCCACCAAAAATAAACCTGAACAGTTGGTGGCCAGCTGGAACAAAAAAAAGTTATTTCTTGGGAACCAAAGCAGACGTGTTGATGTTCTGCAGGCTGTTGTGTGACACCCTCTGTTGATGAAATCCTTGATTACAATTACACTCAAAACTGGTGGAAACACAGACAATTTCACTAGCACCAAGGTTCCAAGGGTCTTGAATGTAACTGGTTGAAGAACCAGAGCTTATCTGATGGAAAGGGGCACTCAGAGAATCGAACCTAGAACCAAACATAACAGTTTACACTTACAACAGCCTGTGAAAGGTTTCATCCAGAACTCCCTTTGAGAGGTTCTACAGCTGTCTCTTATACACATCTAGATGTGTATAAGAGACAGCAGTTGCATGACTGCACTGTCATCACCATTAAGTGCCTGGTGTTTGGCGTAATGATGTCTAATGTATCCGACAACATCTGTGGTCTCATTTAGCCACTTGTTAGCAACCACCTTTTTAAGACACGTAAAAGCTTCCAAATTCATGAGTGGGGTCAAAACTTAAAAAATCTCTTAAGCTGGTGTTAGCCACTGACCTCATTTCAGGCATCTAACTAATAACCCATTCCAAAATCCCATTGACTTTGAAACGAGGGAACTGGAGGCACAAATGTGCAAAGCTCAAATCCAAAACAAGAAAGGAAAATAGAGAATTTAACAGATACAGCTCCAGAAAGATTTATTTCTCTTTTTCAGCCAAGAATGGCTCTTTTAATAGAAAGAGTTGCAGACTAAGGTAACAAAAAAACTATTTTAATTTTCAGGTGATTATACACTAATTAAAACATTCAATTTCTGCCATATTCTGCCAATAGAATCTAATAAATCTTACACACTGGTCCTTCAAACTATTATCAGAATAGTTGCTGATTATTTTTCTATTAACTAATCATTTCAGTTCTAAAGTGTGTTGCATTCACCTTCAAGAAGCCTGAACATGGCACACAGGTTTCCTCACAGGAGACAAACAGCAGGGAGCCCTGAGCCACCCCATGACCCCTCACTGAAGCGTTTCCATAGTTGTAGAAGTATGATGGACAGCTGAGTCCGGGGTGAGGTCTGAAGGTCGTCCTAACTGTTCCCTCCCCCTGTGTTCCACGCTCACAGTAATCACATCCTCAGACTTGACACACCATCCATCTTTCTCATCCCATGCTGTATTCGCTCTGGCTTCTCCTGCTCCTCCTTTTTGCTACCCCTCAGAGAAGAGGTCACAGCCTCACCAGACAAATGAAAACTGCATCATGCATCTCTGGTGATTATCTGGTGAACTTGTGACTGTTTTGAGGCACACGTCAGCTTCAGTGATCATTTCCTGCAGTGTGGGGAAGACTTGACTTGTCGTATGAGTCAAACCAAAAAGTAGAGCTGCACCACGTTCATGCAGTTCCTTCCTTGCATTCACATTATTCTCCCATATTATATACCTTTTATAAAGGTTCAACTTACAACCCTTTCATAGGCCTTTTCCATCAACATGGAACTGGCCTCATTCTGGTTCAAGCACCTAATTTTGAACTGTTCTGAGCATTTCCACCAAAAATAAACCTGAACAGTTGGTGGCCAGCTGGAACAAAAAAAAGTTATTTCTTGGGAACCAAAGCAGACGTGTTGATGTTCTGCAGGTTGTTGTGTGACACCCTCTGTTGATGAAATCCTTGATTACAATTACACTCAAAACTGGTGGAAACACAGACAATTTCACTAGCACCAAGGTTCCAAGGGTCTTGAATGGAACTGGTTGAAGAACCAGAGCTTATCTGATGGAAAAGGGGCACTCAGAGAATCGAACCTAGAACCAAACATAACAGTTTACACTTACAACAGCCTGTGAAAGGTTTCATCCAGAACTCCCTTTGAGAGGTTCTACAGAGAACTCTTCTATGGCATAATGGTTCCACCCAGAGCCCTGTCTGGGGGTTCTAGGGTGCTAAAAAGAGCCCACCCAGGTGGTCCAGCTGAGAACCCTTTTTATATTACACGGTTTTCATCTAGAACCTACTCAAGGAGTTCTGCTGATCACCCTTTTATATTAAGGTACAATGGTTCAAGGATCTGAACAATCCTTGAAGAACTCTCAAAGTGTTCTGTGGATTACAAAGGCCTCTTGACAAATCCTTTCTTCAGAAACCTCAGCCCTTCAGGAAGAACCCTTTTGGAACACTTATTTCTAAGAGTGAACATAAAGTAATTCACTGAAAACCCTCCCTGCAGGAAATTACAGGACTTATAAAGCATACTCCCAAACAGCTGAACTAAGGAAAGCTAAGGAAAAATTCTGGTTCTTGTTTAAAGATGGTAAATGCTCCTAACCATTTGTGACTGGCTTGATTAAAGCTGCGGATTGGACTGCAAGGTGCCTCTCTAATCACTGCTAACAGACTGCTGGGTCAAATTCAACATCTGCTTTACCTTGGTCTGTGTTCTTCATGGTATCCTCAAATTGTCGTTCTTATTGCTCACAACATGTCCTTGTCGTTTGTGCGAGGCCCACGTTGTAACATCTGATGCGCTGTTAAAAAAAAATTAAGTCATGTCCAGCCTGAGGGAGGGCTGTGTGAGATATGACATCACCGTCTGAAGGATAGTCGTCAGCAGAGTCACATTCACAACACGGATGCTTGTCTTTGATGATGTTGGTTATTTTCAGATCCTGGTAAATATTATCACAGTGAATAATCCTTTTGTGTCTGCTGTCCCTAATCTCACCAATCTTAAAGGAGGCACATGCTGTGTTTGGCCATGGTTAATATGCCAGAAAGAAATGACAGTCATAGACACTGCTGGCTCCACACCCTGGAGACATGACAGATACAGATTGGGCTGATAGTGATCTGGAGTGACTTCTTAAACTTGTAAGTGTATTTGATTTTTGAAAGAAATAGGAGTTAAGAAATGAAGAAAATTATTACAATTAGGGTTGAAACTTTAGCCATGCAAGTGATGTGGCACTAAGGATGGCAGTGTCAGTCAGTCTGTGCCTGACACAGAGTGAATATCTCAACAACTATGGATAGATTGCCATGAAATTTGAGGCAGATACCCATGGGGCCCTGAGGATGAATCCAAATAATCTCCATGAACAGATAACTGCATATGAATGCAGAATCTGCAGTCATGGGACAGGATTGTGTTATCGGAGGCATTCTGGTTTCTGTTTGTAGTCCTTTTGTAATCTGAGTAGTATTGATCAATCACCTTTGAGTGGGTTTTGGTTGCATGCAGGTAAACAGTCCATGTGGAGAGCAAAAGATTGCAAAATGCAATCTCTCAACCCATTGGCTAACATCTAATGATGATTTACCTTTTCATTGCTTTTTTAAAAAAAAAATGCATTTATATGCGCATTGTTAATAGGAACAGGTGCATGGAAGACATCTTGGACTGGATATCCGTTATCCAGATATTCGCTGCCTTCACCGGTGACCGAGACATTGGCCATTGCCACTAGACTACATATTCATCAGACGATAGCCAGTGGGTTCTGAGACTGGAATCCAAATAACTTTATCTGACTTTTAATCTATAAACACCAGCAGGTCAAAGTTTCACCTAACCAGGGAAGTATCTCAACATCCAGAAGAAAGACTGGCACATAATTCTGGCATTCATTTTTTCTAGACAATATAATATAATAACTTCTAACTGGAGGATAAGTTCTAATAACTTTTGAAATCCCTTAGCTTTTGATGTAGCACCGTCATCATCATTTGTTCAGTACTTTGGTTACTTTATTCAAATCCCCATCAGCCTCACCTGCGCTTGTATAATGCCAATTAGCAAATGTTGGCATGCTCAGACACAAAATTAAGATAGTAATTGTTTTAACCTAAATAGCATCAGCATTTTAGCATTCATCACTGTGAGCATGTTTGCAGATGTGCAAACATAGATTAGTGCCCAAATGATATAGTGCCCAGCCAATATAATTGGCCCGATATTGGCTGATTACAGCTATATTGGTATATATGTTGTCTCTTATTTTAACTTTTTTAAACAGAATATAATGCAGACTGTTTGTATTTGATAGCTTATAGGAAGCATTTTATGTATATTTTATCCTTGTTCTTAATGCTAGTTTAATATATACATATATTTTGTTCTATTTCTGTTTTTTGTTATAGTTATTTATAATTATTAAAGTATCAGTGAAAGTTTATTGTGAAACTAAAACATACCCTGCCTCCATTACATGTCTTTGTCTCAAGTGTGTGATAACCACATTTGAGGGATTATTTTTTATATAAAAAAATATCAGTCGATATGTCAATATCAAAATTTGTTTACTCCCTTACATTGATATCAGCCCCAGAAGTCCCTTATCAGTCAGGCCCTTGTTAGCATTTAGCTTAAAGCATAACTGTACAGTCTCACAAAGCTGCGAGCATGGCTGTCTTGTTTTATGTTCCCTTTTGATCTTTCAAAGTCAGGGTTATTCTAACTGTCATTTAATGATCCCTCATTTTAATGTCTTTAAATTGATGGTGAGGTTGTAAATATGTGAGCTATTATCCTCTGAGCACATTGATATATAACAGTTTATATTCTCTCTTGAATTATTAATTAAAAATCTGATCAAAAGTCATAAATCTCCTACACAATAATAATGTCACCATTATCCACTTGGGGTGCAATTCATCACAGCTGACTAACTCTGTGTCAGGTTCATTATCATCATCACCTGCAGTTAGGATCATTATTAAAATTAAGACTCAAGGCAGTGGTAGTTGACATTGAACTGATGTGTGAAACTTGATTTTGTCAGCAGGTGCAAACTGCTCTGCAGAGAGAGACATGAATCAGCAGTAGTGGCTGCCAAAATGACTGACAAAGTCACTCAATAACACAGCAATAGCTGCTGAAGGTTGACACTTATGTCACATCAGATGAATGTTGAGTGTGAACAGTCATAGAGAAAGTGCGCTCCAGCAGACAGCTGACATCAACCTTTGGCTTCAGGAATAAGCTGTTGTAACTATGGTTTCTTTTTTCTTTCTTTTTTTGCTCATTTTGGTTTTTTCTCAGTGTTTGCATGCTCCCACACAAAAATATGCTGACATTAACTTTGAAGGAGATTCTAATTTGCCAAATAATAAAGCGGAAAGCCTTTTAAATCAGGCACAGAATATGTCACAATGCTCACCTTGTGAAGCAACTGTGCACTCTTAGAAATAAAGATGGTAACTAAAACTATATGTGGTTCATTGGCTTGGCCCCACAACAGACTAATTTGTGGCTTCTGGTAATACCTTTTATAAAAGTTGCACTTGGAACAATGTAAGAGGGTTCCACCTTGTCATTAAATAACTCCAAATCTTGCAGATACCGTCTGTGTTTAATAGCTAACGTTTGCAGCAGCAATGTCCCCTTTCCCCAAAAATAGCCTACACACTTTCTGCACTCAGCAGCACACAGTGAAGTGTCACTTTTTAATACCTGTACAGTTCACCTCAGCAGTGGAGATATACTGTACAGTCAGAGACAGAAGAGCAGCAGACCCGTTCGTCTGCCTGCACTTTAAATCATTTCTGACAGTTTCATGATTAGAGGGTACCTCAGCTCAGGTACATACTCTCCTGACAAAAGCATCTCCAGCCTCTCTCCCTTTAAACCAACACTGCGATTTTTGGCTGTCCTAGACGAAAGATGACCAATGAGAAAGAAACATGGTGATGTATTTTTGGTCGTGGCTCTAAAACAGAGGTTCTATGTCACACTGTGAGGCAGGTTAAAAGACGTCTATTCTCACCGTCTTGAGATCAAAGATAACAAACAAACAATAAAATTCAAACAGACACAATTCTGACAGTGTCAGAAATTTAGGATGAGCATCTCATAATGTGACTGCTGCTACGATCTACAGCAGCTGGCCAATCAGAATGCTACAAATACTTAAAGCTGCTTCAAGTACTCTTGGCATCCCAAGTTGGTCTCTTTTCCCGTGCCACAACTGTGTCCACATTCTCCTTGTCTTTTTGCCACACACAAATTCCACTATTTTAAGGGCTTGATTCTTGCTTAGTTTACCACTAAAGCGGCGCAGATGGATGACTGAGGCTGATGACGTTTTCTTGTATATTGATTTGTGTCATAGCCTACAATTCAGTAGTTGTTATTATCATACAGTTGTATGACATACTGTTTACTGTAAGTTTATTAGATCCATGTTGCACAGTGTGGCTTGATGCAGACTTACATGCTGAAATCTCAGTCTGTGGCAGGCTTTAACCTTATTGCGTAGTCTTAAGTAACCTATCACAACCCCTTTTTTTGCTTGTTAAGTGTCATTTCACGACATCTAGTCTGTACAGACATATGTTGCCATTTTACACTCGAATGTCATAGAAAAAACATGTCAGGTGACGTAGTATAAAGAGCAAGAGAGTCCACATATTGAGAAGATACAGTTGATGGATGAGTAAGACAAACACAGGACTTTGATCTAGGAGACTGCAGTTCATGTCCCGTGTAAAACCAAAAGTCAGTGTTGACTTATTTTAATTTTATTAAGCAAGTTAACTTACAAAACATACTTAACTTACATTTGTAAGATACTTTTTTTTACCCAAACCACCTTTTCCTAAACCTAACCAAGTAGTTTTGTTGCCTAAATGTAACCAAACTGTGACCATTTCACAAGGAAGTTCACCATAATGAGAAAGGTCACCTGACTATTGTTACCATGTCCAAAAACTCATAGAATGTGCTGGACTAAACAGTGTTAAATAGCACGCAAAAATCTTGAAAAGCATAGACATGACTTGCGAAATGTCCTTAAAAGTGGCACACTATTCATATGTTATCCCATGAGATCGTACTGTATTTCACTTTATTTCCCTGCCTTTACTGTACATGTTTTATTAAAGGTGAATAGCCATCTAGACTTTTCTTTCTCCATGAAATATTAGAAAAGTTTTTGTTTATCAAAATGTGCAGTTCGGGTTGGTTGTAAATAGGTTAAATGATGCAAGACAATAGCTTGTGTAGTTTAAGAAATGGGAACACCTTATCCATAGGAGATTGTACTAATGATTTGGCTTTATTTTCAGAATTTGGTTTCATTTGCAGCCCTTACCTGTCCTGTCGGTTTTAGTTATGAGAAGCATACATCAGGCTATAAGCTGTGGATGTTCCCTGTTCCCATTACAGTGAATCAGCAGTGTATGAAACAACCCCATCTGCTGCACCGCCTGCTCCTTTTTATTGTTACACACACTTCCGCCCCTGTAATGTGGATTCATTTTGGTATGTATTGATTCTGTATGAGAGAGGGACGCTGATGGTTGGCAGTTTTACATTAGGAGGGAAAGCAGAAGGGTGTACTCACTCAAATATCACGATAATAAGAAAGATTATCTGAATATCAACAAGTGTTTCTAGCACAGAGATTAAAATAAACAGTAATCTAGGATGACTTGACACACTCAAGTGTTGCTGGATGGTCCCTTGGCTCAGCAACAAATCACCACTGTAACCTAGCAACACCACTCGTAGTTTAATTAGAGTGACTAGATATTGAACAGCCTGGAGTCAGATGATAATCTCCTTTAGCACACTCATGGTTGTGTTGTTGTGTCTGTATAGTTTCATGAAAATAAATGTTTTATGTCAATGACTCAGAAATATGGAGGCTTTAATTTAGCTGCTATTGGATCACTCAGCTCTTTGAGTTTTACTCACCAAACGAATGTCCATATTTTATGATTGTGGTTCTCAAATACAGGTCTGTGGCATGCTGACCGGGGGTCCGTGAAAGGTAGTTATTTAAATGATCATGAATTATCATGAAAAATGCATATTTATTCTTTAAAAAGGCTTCTTAAGGAAACTCTTAAGGAAACAGGCTCTCTCTATCATGACCTAGATGTGGAGGTCCCTGTTGTATTCTCTAACCTGTAAGGGGTCCTTTCCTGAGAAAAGAAATTAGAACCTCTCTATGATATCTGCATTATGTACATCATTATACAAATTACCTTTTAAAAATGTATTACAATGCCAAAATAATTGACCGCCACCTCATTTGATAAAATATTTTTATAGGATCAATTTCATATGTTTTAAATGATTATATCGTCAACAAGCATTTTAAAGAAATTAATTCAAATTGAATTCACTCATGGTGTTTGAGGAGCTCATTTTATGCCTTTCTGATAAAAATAGCACCAATGAATCTAAATTAGGTCTTTGATTGATCTTATTGACTTTATAAATGTCTCACCGCTCCCCTGAGGAAACATTAATATTCCTCAAAGAGTACAGAGCAACTAATTACTCCAAATTATCTCATTGGCTCATTATGTTCTGATGGCAGTTGACATTGCTAAGACACCCTCCACCAATAGTAGAAATTATACTGTCAAGATGTCACTCATGCTGTGAAATAACTGTGCCACTAATCAGACTCAGAGAATTAAATCAAAACTCATTGGGTGCATACAGTATGTGTGTGTCAGCATTTGTTTCACATTTTTCATCAGCTAACAAGTATTTTTGCTTTATATTAATCCCATTATATATATTCAGATTTTTTTTTGTAATGTCAACAGATTAAACTTATTTGGCGAAAAGCTGTCCTGTTCCACAATTAACCTTTGATTTATGCAATATTGAAGCAACATAGATAGATTATTAGATTATTACGTTCCAAGGTAATGAAGTATGAAGTGGGCGACTGGAAACGTAGCAAATGGTTGACAGTCGATTTTAATCAAAACCATGATCTTTTCCTTATTGAAATTTTTTTTTATGACTTTATTTGATAGGACAGCTGAAGTGCAGACAGGAAAGGCGGGGAAGGGGACATGCAGCAAAGTGCTGGGGTGCTGGGGGGTTTGTGGCTGGGGCAGGGCCTCTCTGTGTGGAGTTTGCATGTTCTCCTTGTGTCCGTGTGGGTTCTCTCCAGGTACTCTGACTTCCTCCCACAGTCCAAAGACAGGCAGCATAATAGGTTAATTGGTGACTCTAAGTTGCCCGTAGGTGTGAATGTGAGAGCGAATGCCTGACTGTTGCTATTAGGGATGGGCATATCAATACTCTGCAATCGATACTTTGATACCCGCCTCTCGATATTTTGGGGTCGATACTTCTTTAAAAATCCTGATACCACTGTGCTAATTCAAAATGTGCGATCTGTTTTCATTTCTGAGAGTTTTAGGAATTCAATTTATGTGTGAAAACCAGCCCAGACTATTGTCTAACTATGGTCTTTCGTGTCACATGATTATGGCAGCCTATCAGATATCAGAGTAGAAGGCACACCGCGCAGCCTTAGTCCAGCACTTCCTCAATCCTCACTCTGCTGCTCAGAGCGAACTTAATAAATTTTGTATTAATTTAATTTAAAAAAGGATTTATTTTCATCTTATTTTTATTTCATTTACTCATTGATCTATTTTATTATCATTTTATAACTATTTCTTTTAAGTATTTATGTTCATGAATTTTATTCAGATTTTATAATGCTCTGCAATAAAGTTATTAATGAGCACTGTGCAATCGTGTGATTTTTCTTTAAGGGGCAAAAAGTTTCGGTATCGGTATCGATGAAAAAGTACCATAAACTAATGGTATCGTATCGAGATCAGATGGTGGCACCTAGAGGAAAAGTGTGGTGATCTTCAACGTCATTAGGATACTTCAACTTGGGATCATGAATTTATGTAAAGAATTTTGTGTCAATCTGTCTTGTAGATATTGAGATATTTCAGTATGGACTAAAGTGGTCAACCAACCAACTCACAGAAATTGCCATCCGTACAGCCATGTCGCTTGTGTGACTGAAAACTTACACTTGTGGGGATGCTCATGTTCGATTTTGGACACTCCATCAACTTCCCTGCAGTGCTAGTCTCAGGCCTCATTATGTGCTGTGCATTATTTGATAACTAGTATTTATAGCAGACCCTCTTGGTCCTCAAAGAACCACACTGTTTGTAGTAGCCAGTTGAGCCTTTTTCTCCTGCCACCCGCGGCTCAGATTTCCACTTTTACAGATCTGAAAAGTGAAATGAGGACAAGCACAACATTTTATTAACAATTTTATGCTTCCCAGAGGACATGTTCCCCACTTAGCCGTTACATGAGTTTTACTGCCACTCTTAGGCCTCACAGGCACATATAACTAAAGGAAAGATCATGCATATTGATTTTAATGTTTTAACACAGATATTGCATAATATAACAGGCTTATTGCCAAGAGATTTGTTGAGCATATTATCACTTCCCACAGGAAGTAATGTGTTGAGTATCATTCTGAGACATGACTTGAGACTTGAGTCTTTATATTTTATCCCCTAAATTATTCATGAAGTGCAGCCTTCAACACTTGTTCATCTAGATCCACACCTCTCAACCAGCTGATAAACAGTTCTCTAACACTGAACCTCGTCAATCTGATCTTAGCTTCTTTAACTGGAAATACAGAAAAGGTGATCTTGCCTTTACTTAACATATCCTGTAAAATACTCTTGTGGAACAAAATACATGTTTATCACTTGTCAGCATGTCAGAAAATATCAGCAGGGCGGCGTGAAATACATGTTGCTTCCTTCAAAGTCCACCTCAAATGAAACACTATGCTGTTTCATTCACTATATTCACAATGAACCGACCAGGTCATTTGAACAAAAGTATATTATTCACTTCATTAGCATTTCAACTGGGAAATGTGCAACCCAGCAACAACAACCGAGTTTTATCTCCACACTCAAAACTGCTACATATTTCATATGATTAGAACATTTATCTACCAGGCACAGCAGTGTGTCTGGTCATTTCCATGTGGCATTTAAAGGTCCAGTATGTAAGATATATGGGGATCTATTAGAAGAAATGGAATATAATATTCACAAGTATGTTTTCATTAGTGTATAATCACCTAAAAATAAGACTTATTGTCTTTTCTTTGTCTTAGAATGAGGCCTTTATCTACAAAGGACGAGGGTCCTCTTCTACAGTTTCTACAGTAGGCCAGAACAGACAAATCAAAAACTAGCTGTAGATAAGACATGCTACATGCTAGGAAGGGGAGAATGAGGTGATGTGTCTGCAATCTGTAACCTCACTGCTAGATGCCATTAAATCCTACACACTGGTCCCTTAAGAGTGAGTACTTTTGAGTAATTGCTCCAGTCATTGCAAGAAATTTCAAAATATGGACAGATTTCTAAAACATAATCAAGTGGGGTCAAATCTGAACTTTAGCTGCTTGAATGACATCTACATGCAAATCAAATCAAATTTTATTGTCACATACAATCACACACAGTACAATGCAAAGGGAAGGTCTTTGGTGCCTAGCTTGAGAAGTCCAAGTCTAACAAACAGATAAAATATAAAATATAAAAGCATAGCTTTGCAGGCTTTTAATCTTGAAACTTGTCTTGCCAGACAGACATTTTCTGTCTCTCTTTCATTTTATGAATTAGTGAAGCAGCTATGTGTCAATACTGCAAACAATGCTTCTCTTCAGTAAACAGTCATGCACACCTAATAAGTTTTACAGAAGACAAACAGCTAAGAGAAGGGCCAGTACTATTAGAGTTTTCATAATTCAAAAATGGAACATCCGAAGACTTTTGTGACACCAATGATAGACGTTGTAAGCTGTACAGGGAAATAATACTTCAGCATACAGCTTTTTGACCCTCCAAATTTCATCATCCTTTTAAGTCCAAATTTTGGCCTCATCTCCAGCAGCCAGCATGACTCTTTATGGTAGCTCATAGTTTGATGTTTATGGGAGCTCCATCAGAGTTTCCCAAGACAATTTCCCTAAAACCAAGAATCTGTCCCAAGAAATTCCATGAATACTAATGCTGCGCTGTCTCGCCTCGTAAGCCCCCCACTAATGCCCTTTCTGGAATATTCCTTGCCTTTGATAGGATTAGAGTTGTGTGTTTAGCAGGATAAAACGAATGAAGCACATAAAGTGCAAAGGCTGCAGTTATGGGCCAGCCCTCACCAGAATTTAAAAGGCGGAAATATCAATTGAGGCCAGAGGAGTGGCTAAAAGATCGATTTTAGCACTTCCCCTGATAATGTAAAATGACAGTAAGGGAAATTACATAAATCAGTCATGGAGAACGACTTTGTTATGGTGCCAATATTAATCATTTTTAGGTCAAACATGAATTTATGCTTTTGACACATTCTTGGCATTCAAAGTCAGAATTCTTTGCCGCCTCCCTAGGTAATTTAAAGAGATAAAAGGCTGTTTCATCAAGATATGATGAAATATATTAACTTATATGTCCTAAAATTAAGGCTATTTAACAGGAAGGAAGATATATATATTTAATGATGCTGTGCTCTGCAGTTTCTCATTCCAGCTTCCATTAGAGTCCACAAGACATCCCACTTTTT
This sequence comes from Lutjanus campechanus, assembly GCA_027495735.1. Classification (NCBI taxonomy): domain Eukaryota; kingdom Metazoa; phylum Chordata; class Actinopteri; order Lutjaniformes; family Lutjanidae; genus Lutjanus; species Lutjanus campechanus. The sequence continues at coordinate 17,462 of JAJHUR010135552.1, read as the reverse complement.
TTTAACAAAATATATAACTGCAAGCAGATTTGTTAATAATTTCTATGAGTTGTATCATCAAAGCATCTCTCAAAGTGGTTATTTAAAGGACCAGTGGGTAGGATTTAGTGCCATTTATTGGTGAGCTTGCACATTGCAGCCATCTCATCTCTCCCTCCCTTTCCAAGTATGTAGAAGAACCTATGGTGGCTGCAAACTTCGCACAAAACATAAAAGAGTTGTTGTTGTTGTTGACATTGGCTCTAGATACGAGCCAGTAGTTATCGTCTTTAGTCATTGTCTTGTTTTCACTGATGTAAACAAGGCAATGACTAAATAAAAAATGGAAATTTATGGTGACAGAAACTATGATGAAGTCTGACACTTGCGTCAACAAATAAAAATGAGATGAAAATGTTTGTGAGGAACAAGTAGGGAAGAGATCCAATCTCCAAGGCACCGAGGGTCCATGTTTGTGTTCAGTCAGCCTCTGACTGAACATTGTCTTCAAGAGAGTGCACTCTCTGTGCATCTGTGAGTTCATGAAGTAAAGTACATTGGATCAAAACAGAATCCAATGTGACTCGGGGTGTTTATTCCACTAGAAACTCTGCTCTGCCCCCAGCTCTGTCCTCTGATCAGCAGCTGTCTGTGGGCGAGTGGCGGCTCTGCTCCACCCGGGTCTGCAAAGTGATAACTTTTTCACTGAATACCGACAAACTTGCACCTCCAGCTACCATCTTCCAGCTTAATACAATATGGCCAGCAACATTATACGTTATTAAACTGCAGTTACAGGGCCACTACAGTGGCTCTGTAGTTTAGAATAACAGAACGGAATGGACAGTAAAAACAACATACTGGCCCAGGCAAAAAAGTTTGTGTTGTGTGTTTTTATTGCAGTAATGTTTTAGTACAAAAAGCCTGTTAGTAAAATCATGGTTTGTAAGTTTGGAAGTATTCATAGAATAACATGTGGGCATTGTGCAGGCCAGGTCTATAATACTTAATATATTAACATTCTGCACAATAAATATAACAATGGATTAGCAATTTTCCCTCATTTGTATGAAATTAAAATGAAATGGTTAACATTTAATTGATTTTATAAAGTATTTACACTTTAACGAAACCTGTGAGATTTTAGATGATTTTTTTTAAAAATCTGATGATAATCTGATGAGACAAAAACTAAAACAATTCCGAATCATTAAAATATGACTGTGATCAACAGTGGAAGAGGGCACACACCCTCTGTAGAGTTAAACAGCTCTGTCTAAGATAATGGAAAACACAGTTTTTATTTTCAGGTGATTATACACTAATTAAAACATACATATGAATATTACATTCCATTTCTGCCATATTCTGCCAAGAAACCCTGGCAAATCCTTGACACTGGAACTTTAAGTCAGCTATCTAGAAGAAATCAAAAGAGTATAAAAACTAAAAATCTTAATTTCCACTGAATGGATGCACATTTCTGATCCCCGCTTTGTTCCCCAAGAGCTTAATAGAATTAAGAGCAATAAACTCGTCCACATCTCATTACCACTTTTGCCTCGTAAATACTATTGTGTTAGCCCCACTTGCTTACTTTGGCCAGTGGTGGTGCTTCTCCTCTGGAGCACTTTGCACTAATGAAAAGGTGTCATGTTAGCTCAGGCCATGATGGATTGAAAGAACACAACCTCTCAAGAGATCTCTGGCACAGCTCCGTATACAGGGGGAGATTGCCGATGCCAGTCCGAGGAGAGGCGGCGCGTCTCTGCCAGAAAAAAAGGCCCAGAGATGTGATTGATGCCGCTGAACCACAACCTCCATGCAAAGCTCAATCTGGATAAGCTGCTGGAAGCTCCAATATCAACAATTTGCTGATGGAATCAAGTGAACATGATGATATCTCAGTATCATTTACACAGTGTTTTCTTTTTTCCAAGGTGCATGACTGTGTAGGAAATTACATTTTTGGTTAGAATTATATTGTTTTTGTAATGTCTGTTACACAAATGGGAAAAGTGTTTTCAATAAGTGGGACTGAATTGGGACACTAGGTATAACTGCAGCAATAATACTACCTGACAGCCAAGAAATTGATAGCAAAACCAGTGATCCTTTGTGATCGGAGGGAACTTTCCCCCTCTCCAAGCCCAAAGCATCCTAATTAGTTTTCCAGTGCTGTAACTCACTGGCTGTCTCACTGAAATCCCAGTGAAAGTTTGGATTTGGCTGCTTTGCTGCTGCACATTGGCTCATTCACTCCCCCTCCTGACAGAATTTGCCAGAAAAGAGTTCTTTTTCTCCCGCAAAACTTTGCAAATCAATGGAGAGTGCATATTATCCGCTATCAACCTTGACCAGCTGTTAAAAATGAAGCAGCAAATGCTGATGCCAACTGGAGAGCAGAGTTTGGTTTAATACACACACACACACACACACACACACACACACACACACACACAAACACGCAGTGTATAAAAGCATGCTTCTTATCATGAGCAAGAATGAACAAGTTTCCTCTTTAAGAAACAGGAAGGTCAAATCAATACTGAACTCCTCCTCCTCCTCAACTCATGTTGAAAGAAGACAGACAGGGGACACAGTGACCTTGTGTGAATTTTTAGGAATATGAGCATATGTCACTTAGGTGGAAAACCATTTCCTGAGAAAATTAGTGTCTTTTTTGTTACTGTTGGATCGGACTAAGTAAGAGATGTAGACTTGAGACCAGTGGTAGACAGTCTGTCTGAGGGAGAGAGATGAAAAATGCATCCTGGAGGGTAGTTTATCACATTTACTCCACTGGAAGGGCACTTCTTTATGTTTTCTCCACTGGAAAGACACCAAAAAGGTCACATCATGTTTTCTGCACTGAAAGGGCAAAATTTATTGCTTAAAAATTGGCTACATTTCAATATTTTTTTGGACAGTGTTTACCTTTAGATTAATAAATTATGTTTGATTTTGGCTGTTTTCTAGCTGTTTTCTTACTTTTAGACTGGTTGACTAGTCTAAGTGATCTTTTCCGGTTAATCAAAAAAATTAGTCACCAGAAAAATCCCTTATTGTCTTCTCTGGAAGGACATCCTAGAGGGCAATTTATCACGTTTTCAGGCATATTGGGTCTCTGTGGAGGGTGCTTCATCATGGCATCTAAGAGGGCAGGTTTGTGGCATTTTTGTTTTCAAACATGGCTCACCCGGGGGGGTGGCTCGTGAGGACTTGGGACCTTACTTACACTTATACAAATTAAGGGTATGCAAAAAAAACAGGCCACCCAGCCAAGAAGTAGTCAGACACATAACCCCCCCTCCATGAAACCACATATTATCATTTTACAGTTTGTTTTTTGTCCCAATTAAACAAATTGGAAATATTGTGTTAATGTGTGAGTTTTAGAGGTGCTTGTAAGCAGATTTTACCTCCACTGGACAACTGTTTCCCATTCTTTCCAGTGTTTATGTAAAGCTAAGTAGCTGTACTGTATCGCTAATGAACAGTTATGAGAGTGGTATTTTTGCATAAAACTCTTGGAAGAAAGTAAATTTGTGTATTTCCCTAAAATTTTAACTATTCTTTCAGTTATTAGACCTATGAGTCTAAAGGTCTTGGTCTCACTTAGCCTTGAAAATAAACAGTTCACGTTCAGTGCATTTAATTGTCATCATTCAGAGATATAAGACTTTTTCGGTGTATCTTGACGTACCCTGACTTTGACTTGCACCAACAGACTTAAAATCAGCTCTTATGTCTATCACGTAAGAGCTCACACTGAAAAGAAGGCTGCTGCATGTATTAAACCTGACGTTAAGTAAATGTTCAATATAATTCAGTGGCATGCATCCTTGTTTGCTGCTGAAACTGCTAAGAGCTTACCCATGATTCACTCCAGTGTAGCGTTTGGCAGCGCGCCACATTAATCGCCAGGGTAATGGGAAGACAGGCCTATTGACCAGTGGCCCAATAGGACAGAGGGGCAGGACATACAAATCAAAGCTGTCCAGCCTCATATTGACCAGACTGTCCACAGGAAGCAAGATTCATTAGCTGGGTGACGAGGGAAAGAGATGGGGGCTGAGCACAGGAAGTCACAGGGATTTTATTCAGTCCAGATGCTGCCAGACCTGCACGAAATTATGGTTGGATATGTATTTAAAGGGCAGGACTCCAATTAGAAGATAGTCGTTTTTAATAATCCCTCACAGGGAACTAGAATTCAGAGTACATAAGAAGATTCAGTGGTGCAGCAGACAGGAGAGTATGATAAATGATGGAGGAGTGTCGACCTGTTGATGATTCAGGAATCGGTGTGCTCTTCTGTCTTTCTTGTCATTAACCATGTCTTTGGTCATTAGAGACTGTCAAGTAGTGAAGACAAATGTAGTGCAGGAGGCAGAGTTTACACACTGATAATGCTCAAAACATAAGGAGACCATCACAAGAGTTGACAATTTGTACATCAGATTTTTTCACCTGTATTTTGTACATCAAATTTGGCAACTTTATGAAAAAAGTGGCATATTGTATATGCATTCGCAAGAAGTATCCATCACTAATTGACCTGGCATATTCTGTATACTGTTCATTAAATCTTTCTCTCGGACTGCTGTGTGACAGGAACAAGTGGCGAGCTTCCCCATTAGTGAATTGATCTCGCAGTTGAAGCTCCATTCTTCTTCTGTTTTCTGTAATGTGCTTTATTGGCAGCTGATACATCAGAAGTAAATGACCCTCATTCACAGAAGCAGACCGCTCCTCTGCAGCTGCTATACTTTTTTCACAGAACATATGCTGAGTCAGCATTCACGGCCAATGAATGCTGACTCAGCATATGTTCTTCTACAAAATTTTCTGCAGCGTTTTTTGGCATCTTACTAGTCACACATTTTTCAATGAAGAAACTCAATATCATTTCAATGTGGACATGTATTAGTTTCCAAAATATTCCAGGTTTTCCAGGAAAATTTCTTCATTCTAAGTCAATTACGAAATGTTCAATATTGACACATTTTCCCAGTTTTTCAAATCACGACTCAATCAAACTTTCAGCTAGAGACGCCATACAAACATGAAATTATTCTGCATATTTCAGACATTTTAGTTATTATTCAACTTTCAAATCCCATTTAAACTTTTCAATATATTCAGTTTTCTGCAGCATGTGTGAGGTGTAGAGCTCGTTACCTGCAGCTCTTTATCTAACAGCTCACTGCCGGCAATATCTCAAATGATCCACTGTCACCGAAAAACGACCATTGTCTCATTTTGTAGATGTGCTTCTGAACAATAGCAGTAAAGCTAAGCTTAATGGTATAATCATTATATTTCCTGTAACTATTGCAAAATAAACATCAAGTCTTGCTTTTAATGTGACTGTAGTAAGGAAAAACTTTTAACAGGTCAGATAGCTTGAGTGGATCCAGGCTCTTTATTAAGGGAGTTGGCCATCTGCTGGAAGTATATATACTGTATATACAACGCTAGGCCTACCTTTTTGCTCAGACCTTCTGTTTCAGAGTTTCAGATCAGTGCTACAAGACAAGAAATCATGTGACTCTCAATCTTGCAATTGTGTGTGCAGCTCTCTGAAAACTGATCTGCACACACAAAACTTTAAAAATCAAGATTTGCCCCTTTAACATGAAACTATCAAAGCTTTTCCCCCCAATATATGTGCAACAATGAATAAGCTCCCTGCCAGATATTTCACAAAGGCTGCTGGCACAGCCTCTGTACCCACTTCTTGGGGAGCCAGGATTACGGTGGTCAAAGGTCAAAGTTCAATATCACTGTGACCTCACAAACACATTCTTGGTCATTACACAAGAATTCATACGCTAAAATTTCACACAAATGTCTAATAGGGTACAATGATGAAGTGATGACATTTATATATAAAAAGGTCAGAGGTCAACTTCACTGTGGCATCATAATGTTCAGCTGCCTATTAGTCCTCTGTGCTCCTCTGTGAAAGTAGTCTCTAAGTGCAGACAGCATGTTTCTCACTGGGAATTATTTGCTTTAACCATACATGTCAAAATAGTAATAACTTCCATTTTTGCCCATTTTTCCTTTTTTTTGCTCTTTGCTCATGTAATCAATTGACTGTCACATTTGAGTTAGAAATGGCAACTCTGATGAGGGGCTGTGTAACAAAAAGCTCAGAAAATAAACTATGTGTTTGCAAGGGGGGCAATAGTTTTACATTCAGTACTTCTTGACTGGTAGCAGTATGTGGGAGCTGGGCATTTTTACTGACATTTATAGATTTACTACCAAACCACTTTTTATTTGAATATTTACAACATTAACCCTTCCTATAATTAAAAATACAAGCACATCTACCAGCCCAGTTCTTTCAGTAAAGGAGTGTGCTGTGACTGTCCCCTTGTGGGCAGAGTAGTGAACTTAGTAGTAATCTTATTGGTGTTTTAGGACCATATAACCACAAAGCCACAGGTTCTTGATGCTGTGCCAAAGTGCTTTTGAGACAGTAACATTACAACGACAGTATCAAGACAATAAATATTTAATGTCTCTCTGGAAGTCAGGAGGCAGGAGATTAACTACAAGCCTAAAAATATATGAGGAAATGTTATTTTTGTGAATAATGTCATAATCTTTGTATCTAAAACAAAAAATGAATCAGTGGCTTTCACATTTTTACATGTGTAGCCTATCAGTGTTATGGGGAGATAGGGATATTGTGTCACATTTTTTGCCTTCATTTCAATTTCTTTGTCTCATAACATCACACACTCATACCCATATTAAATAGAATAATAAATTATTGTGCACAAATGTATAATCTTTAGCTTTTTACTGCTAACTTCACAGAATGTGCATTTAAGACAACATCATAGAGTAAGTTGTCACACCATGCAGGGTATGTTTTCACATTACATTTTTCAGCAAATAAGAATATGTATGAAAGTAGAATTTCTGCAGGTAAAAGTCTGATTCATTTCAACAGATGTTTTGATTATTAATAGTATTTTCCTCTTTTACCTGCCTCACTGCCCTTAGCATTATGTCTGTTGGTGTGCTGCCACTGCTGGTCTTTTGTTCATAATTTCAAACCATTTTAACATGTATCACAAGCTAGCTATAGTGCCGGACTTTGGTTTAGGTACCAAAATATACATTTTCTCTGCTCTGTTCTGTGAAAACATAATATAATTGAACATACTCACTTATCAAAGTTTTATTAGGCTACATGTGGTTGAAAAATATGAAAATTGTTCTCGTCTCAGATTTTAGTGCCAAATACTGTAGGGACACTTCACGTGAGTTGCACATGCAACTGTTTTTTTTAAGATAGCGCCCTCTAGTGTTTAAGACATAAACAGCGTGACAAGATGTCCCGCTCTCCCCTACATTATTTGGCTTATTGCTTTATAGACGCCAATAAGCCAATGGTTTTGAGCAAAAGTCCATGTTTTTTACAAGTTGGTTCATTGGATTTTCAAAGAAACAAGCAGAATACATAATAATCGCACTAGTTGCTAAAGGTTGCACTAAAATACTGTGTTTCTGAAAACTTTTTTAGAAATAGGCAGTGTAGTAACATAAATTTCATCCAGTTTGATCTGAGTTTTGTCAACGTGTGTTCAGAAGACGTTTTTTCCCTGACTTTATTGAGTAAATTAGCATTTGGTCTGACATGTTGGTGCTCTACTGCGACCTCTAGAGGAAGTACATGTTGTTTACAGCACCTTGAAAGGGATAAAAATAAAATAAAAAATTACATATTTAAAAAAGTATTAGTGAAAAATACGCACTCCTATATCTCCATAGTTTACAGGTCAACTAAATACAGTCCCTCACAACCATCCATCTATCTTAACATCATTAAATAATTACTCAAAAAGTACTGTAAAGCTTACCTGGCAACAGCTGAGGTAACCCCCTTTATTCAACACATACCTCCTCGTCTTCATGACAAGAGGGTGAGTGATTTAACATTTACTGTGTCTTAATGAATCCAGCTTGGCAGTAGTGAGTAAATCATCATCACTACACACCTTTGCTCCAGTGAGGAGGCTGAATGAAGCAGCGGACAGACGCGCAGCGTGGTCTCCACCGGGGGAGTTTGATGACTGACAGCATGTTACAGGTCTGTGTGCCAGACGACACGGAGGAGCACCGGGCTGTTTCCATCATCAGTAAGCCTTTCGTCATCTTTTACCGTTTGTTTTCTCCATGTTAGTCGAAATTAACGCCGTCGGTTGTGTCTCTATCGTGTATTTCGCATGGTTTTATTTGTATTTATTTCACGTCATCGCTGCTATTTGCTTCTGGTCTGTAGCGGTGACAGCGGTGATGCGTTTACTGCGCCTTCACCATCGTTTTTACCCCACTGCAGGCTACATAATGGATCTGTACTGACGCCCGATTGGCTTTCTTATTTTATACGACAATTCAATGAACAAATAATAAGTAAACCAGGCGATCTATTGATCTATATGAGGCCTGATTGCTAACATTATTCAGTGTCAGTGCATCAGTAAAACGACTTCATCAGCGTCTAATTTTAGGTGCAGTTACCCACAATGATCAATGATTAAACCGTGCTGAGGCTATAGATCTGGTTGTTCTGTAATTGTTTTACAATATGCATTGAATTGCAGTATTATGTATCAAGTATAATAGGTTTCCAGATACATAGATAGGCGTAGTCAGTTCCTGAATGCAAATTACGAATTTTATTCGTAACGTAATGAATCACAAAAAACAAATAACATTGAAAAATTGCACTAGATTCTAAAAAACGGACGTAGATACAAAAATAACTTGCAAATTACCCTACAAGAACCACAAAAGGAACACCTGCTCAAAATGTTCATCATGTAAATAAAAAAGAATTAAAAAAAACAAACAAACAGAGGACTAACTCACATATACAGTAGAACATATTTATCATATATGTCATACTTGCAATCAAAAATGTAATCAAGTAATCCTTGACAATGTAACTAATCTAAATACATTTTTTTCAAATCTAATCTGGGCTATTATATTTACTTATTTTTTGTAATCTGATTGAGTAATCCTGATTACATGTAATCTGTTCCTACCCAATTCTGAACATACAGCACACAACAAGGACAGATACCACAAAATATCTGGTTAATAATCACTAAGCCTTTTGCATTTCAGGCACAAGAAAGTTTTGGTTATAGTGGGTCCATCAAATACAAGAAATGTTAATTAAAAAAGACACAAAAGGGATGTATTTCATCACTCCCTGTCCGTTTTTATTATAGGTGACTAGCTGGCCTGGTTTGGATGATCTTGTGTAAGATGGTCTACTTGACCTGATCGACCATCAGAAGATGCTGCCTTCATTTGCACATGGAGAAATGTAAAAGAGTTAACACACTCAGCCTACTCTCTGAAGGATAGAACTAATTGGAGCCTGATCTTATGAGGACACTCGGTTTCTCCCACAGCTGTGTGCTGTGCTGTAAGTATTTTGTGTTGTGTTTTTTTGTGGAACAGCACAGTGTTTATTTAGGCCTGTCACTATTTTCAGCATCGACTTACCTGCCAATTCTTTTCTCAATTAATTGTTCATCTTCTTTAAAATGTCAGAAAATTGTGAAAAATGCTGATCACAATTTTCTGAAGTCTTCAAATTGCTTGTTTTTTTCCTCATACTACAAGCCAAACCCCAAATATATTCAGTTTACTATCACAGAAGATGAAGAAATGCAAGAAATAATCTCTGAACTAGGAAACATTTGGCATTTACTTGAGAAATGACTCAACCGAAATGTGCTGGTTCCTCTTTTACAGCTCAGAAAACAGATTTGACATAGTTTTATCAGCTTGATTCTTGATTACTTGCATGTAAATCCACTGATGAAATGTTTCCTGAGTGTAATGATGCATTAAAGCTGTTTGGGCTCTCAGAGACCTCAACTGTAAAACATGGTTAAATACAACATATTTTCATTATGTTCTATATCTGTGATTGGTGTCGATCGTACTTTTCACCCAGTCAAAATACTTACCATTTTTCTTTTTTCTTTTAAAAAAAAATTGTTTTAGTTCTAATAGACCCTTTTCACAGCAGCCATTTTGACATTAAATAGTAGAGTAAACACGGGTGTTATTTATATCATTCAGCAGTGGATGCTTATATTAAGAAGAAAAAAGAACTAGTGTCCAAATGATCAGAGATCTTTTTGTCCAGAGGGAGAAAAAACTGGGTCAGAACAGCTCTCACATCTTACTGTGATTGAAATTAAAAAATAAAATCTGTCTCTGGGTTTCTTTTTCTGTTCTGAAGAAACATCCAGCTGGGAAGTGAAGGTTCCCTGAGGCAGAGCCATGGGCTGTGGGGGAAGCAGGACTGACGCTCTGGAGCCTCGCTACCTGGAGAGCTGGACCAAGGAAACAGAGTCGACATGGCTGACCAGCACAGACACTGATATCCCCCTGTCGTCCATCCAGAGCATCCCGTCTGACGGCTCTGAGGCCGGCTTCACCTCTGAGAAAACAATCAGCCCTGGTGAGAAAACTGAGTTATGGTTGAGTGGACGGATAAACGAATGCTTAATTGATCTGCTAACAGGAAAATGCAGTCATTTAACTGCTTAACAAATGAATAATACATGTATGATTGTATAAATTAGTGCTTAATTAGATTCCCACCATGGAATACAAGGTATCTGCAAATCCGATCAGAATTCTTTCTTAAAGGAGAAATCTGTATTATATTTACTGAACTAAATTGTAAAATGACCATGATATGTCATCAAAGATTAAGGAAACAACAACACTACAGCGAGCACGTTCTCCTTTCCATTCTGGTGTGGAACGTTTGTTTTTGTTCGGCTGTTTTCACGCCTATTCACTTTACCAAATTAATTTTGACTATTTGCAGAATGAGTAAGTGTGTGTGCTTATGAGTCGTAAGAAATCACTAATAATATTTTAGAAGGAATAGATATTTATAACAGTAAATTGAGCAATATGTTAACAGAGTCTGGCAGGTAGTCACATTGCTTCCTAACATACAGCGAGCAAGCAAACTCACGTGAATAGAAAGCAATAAAATGTTGAAAAACAGGTATAATATGAGTGATGTGCAGCAGCACAGCTTGTGATTTCTCCCTCTGCAGGTGAGTCAGTTAATTTGTTACTAACGTGAGTTTTGTTTTTCTATATGATGGTTTATTCGCTTGTAATTTCCAACAGCTCCCTGTTTTAGTTTTTCACACCTCGTCCTTTTTGAGGCTATCCCTATAAAAAGGGTATTGTGGATGTGAAAGGAGCTGCTTCTCAACCTTGATAAATAGTCTCTCTCTCTCTTAGGCTCAACTATAAGGGTTGCCTGCTTGCCTCAGAGCAGGAAAAATGTCATGTCTGGCTGGCATATCTTGCAAGTGGTAAAAAAAAGAATTAAACTATTTTGATAATCAACTAAATACTGTTTTCAACCTCTCAAATTATGGAGATTTCCCACTTTTTATCATTTATTATATTGAACTGAATATTAGGGGTGTAACAATACATGTATTTGTATTGAATCGTTTCGGTACGCGACGTTCGGTTCGGTACAGGGCTGTGCACGGGTGAGTTCACGCGCCGGAATTATTATTTTTTTTTGGCTCACGGGCCAGAAGTTGCGTGTGTTTACGTTCCGCCGCTAACATGTGCAGCTACACGTGCAGCTACACGTGCAGCTACACCTGCAGCCCGTGCGCATGATGGCTACTGCTAGCAGTAAACCGGAGCTTGAAGACCCTCCCCTGTCGCTAAAGTCTCCTGCTTGTGAACACTTCGGCTTCCTGGTTAAATATTGCAACGGAGAAAGACAGGTGGATAAAACGAGGGCGGTGTGCCGACACTGATCAGCTGAGATCAGGTATGTCTCCGGCAACACGACAAACATGCTAACTCACCTAACACGGCACCACCCGAGTGTAAATATCACCGCTACAAGAAGAAAAACCAACATAGTGCAAACGCAGCTGACCTCGGCATTCAAGCAGCCTCTCCCTGGCAATTCAGATCAGGCCAAAGCTATGACAAGAGCCATTGGAGTTTTTATAGCAGCGGATCTAAGACATATTCAGTTGTTGAAAATCCTGGTTTTAAACACATGCTCAAGGTGATTGAGCCCCGGTATGAAGTACACCCAAATGAACAACAAGAAAATTTAGGTTTTGCTTTTTGTTCCCATACTGTATCGAAAATGAATCGAACCGTGACCTCAAAACCGAGGTACGTATCGAACCGAGATTTTTCTGTATCGTTACACCCCTACTGAATATCTTTGGGTTTAAACTGGACCATTTTTTACTTATTTCTGACATTTTATAGACTTTGCAGCCCTGGATTAAACATGACAATTAACTTAAGTTTCTGTAACTGTAACTGCTAATAAATAAAACTATTTGTACAGGGGGAGGTAAAAATTTACTTTGGACCATTAGATTTGTGATGCACAGATACACAGATACAACAGTATCAGTGTTGAACGCTGTCTTGTCCTCCCTATTGACTACTTAAATGAGGGAAAACAGAAACGTCAAGGATGTCAGCATCTATTTTGACCAGATAAAAGAGGTTAAAAGTGAAGTAAGTGTGTGAAACTTCACTAAAATCGAACGAGGGCAAGTGTTTTCTAAAATAAGCCACACGTTGACACACAGAGCAGCTTATGAAATAGCATCCTCATTGACAGTGTGTATTTGGAGATCAGTGGGCTTTTGTTTTCAAGATAACGGACTTAGCTTTACACTGACCCACAACTGACAGTGTAGGACTCTTCATCACATGTCATTGTCGAAGTATAATGTTGCTCGTGTAGGTTCAGTGTCCCTGCAGGCAGCCTGCCTGAGCTTCAACTCTGAGGAGGAGGGGGCTGGGAAAGAACTCAGTTGAACCATAGACTATATTAAATAGGGAGTCAACTTATTTAAGACATCGTCTATTGCTTCAACTTGCTGTTTGGACTGCAGCACTTTTTTTGCAGGCCAGGCCTTCTTAAATATTGCTCCTTTAAATGTCTGTATCATCATATTGTCACTTGTGTCCGAATATCATTTTATTTTCACTCTTAGGTCTTTGCACTCAATGTACATTCATGATTTTAGACTTTAAGCCAGACTAATATTTGCTTTTATTTGTCACCAGGTTAAGAGGGTTCAGACTTGAAGTCATATGTTATAAGTAATTTGAATGGATTAGCAATGAGTGGTCCTTTCTTTACTCTCCTAACATCAAAGTGAAGTGTGACACCTATACGGTGTGTCTTAGTCTATCTTTTCCCTGTAGCTAAAAATCCTATAAGTGTAAGAGGAGGGTTTGCACGTCTGACTCAAAGAAGAATCCATTATGCATGAAGAAAATTGAAATGAGGATGAAAAGTGGCCCTCCTGCTGCAGTGAAGAATAATGTGAGACATAAGGATGCTTTAGAAAACTTTGTTCTTCTTGTGTGCTGTTAGTTGCTACAGACAGCTCAGAAATCAGACGGATCTGACCATAATGTGTTTTGTTCTTTGTCAACTCGCCTGTTACAATTGTGCGTGCGCTGTCTTTGAAGCCTGGAGGAGACAAGGCAGTAAATGGGCATAATAGGTGCATCAAAAGACACAAACAGGACTTGGCTCTCATGGCAACAGATACAGCTGTTAGTGAATGCAGGCAGAGGAGCCTTGATGTTATTGTGAAGATAAATTCACCATGTAACGATAAAACAGATCCACAATTGACCGATTTAATCAGCAGCTGGCACCACAGAGCTTGTATCAAACAGCGATTTGTGTACATGTGTAAGATATGGTAATACTTTCTAACACTACTGCGCAGATTTTCCTCTAAGGCAAGACACTACAGGTGAACAGGGTAAAAAATACTAATCTATATCACCATGAAACCTCTCCAGTTGATGACTTACATGACAAGACAATTGACCCTTCCTAAGTCCCGCCCCTTTCAGAACCTCAGCCAACTTTCTTCTTCGTTGTTTCCTATGCCTGGATATGCTATGTGCTCGGCTCATCTAGGTTGAAAAGAAAACCAAAAAATAGTTAAATCGTTAGCTGGCTGGTCACATCTGATAGCTAATGCTAACAAAATAAATGCTGGCTAACCAGCTAGCTGATCTACATAAATTGTTAGCTAGCTAATTAGTTAGCGTTTTGCTAACATTAGCCAATTTAAAGCGATATTCCACCCCAGAATGATAGTCCACTCAATATGTACTCACCACTATACCGATGTGAGGATGGGTGAAGATCTTCAGTTCACAAAACAATCCTGGAGTTTCAGCAGAAAACAGGGTTGCAGCCAATGGCAGTGAATGGAGACCACAGATAAAATGTGGGAAAAAAAGACACTGAACCTTTCCTGAAACTGTTTGGAGCACCCCTGGGGAGACCTGCCTCCCACTTTGAAACCCTCTGCTCTATAGTGAGCAGTATATTGATTTTTTAGTCACATATGAGTCATCATTTTGCGTCATCATTCACAGGTGTGTAGTCACACAACAGCTATTCTTCTATCTATAACACACAGCACATTGCAGTGTGTTGTTGTTTGCTGAAAGCAGTAAACATGGATCATTCCAGTCGAGAAAATTTATGTTGGTTCTGTCTGAATAACAGCAAATGTTGCCCTGAATATTTAAGTTCACCTTCAAACTGCTATGTGTGTTTAATATCAATAACATCATCCAGTGCACTTCACCCACACTCGATGTGGAGACCAAATATTGCTTCAGATTGATATTCTGAGTGTTTTCCATTATTCATCACACTTCACTGCTCCACAATTCATGCAGTCACATTAGTTCAGTGATGCACCTGTACGATCTGACCTGTGACTAATGCTGTTTGATTTACAAACTACCCACTTCTGCGCCACATAAATCATAGTGTGATAATAGTGATATTGGCAGAGCTTGAAAACATAATTTTTGGATTATTTAGCGAGAAAAATACTCAGAGGAACCATAGTAATGAATTTAAGCTCAGTGAACACAAACAGGTTACCGTTTCCCAGAGCTAAAAGCTTATTTCAGAGAAGGCATTCCTATTGGCTGTTCTACAATTGCGGGTGAAAGTCTGATTTGGTGATGGAAAATCTTGCAGAAAATCCTGCAAGCTATGATACATTTCCATAAACTCCAATAACAGTACAAAACATGTGTATGAAGACATCCCCGGCTCATTATGTGTGTTAAAAAGGCATGATGACAGACAGCAGAGAGTAACCGTGATGAGTCACGGCAAGAGGGAGAGTGAGCCCGACAAAGCGTAAGGTTTCATAGAGCAACTGACTCCTTCTGCTATCGTTCAACCTTGTGGGTTTTGGGGGAGGGGCTTAACATATAATATGTTTTATACATTTAATTTATTGCATTGTTTCTTCGACCTCTTGAATGTTCTTTTTCTTGCAGTCTTAAGACGTACTGCACTGTTAACATATGTTACAGAATACAGGTGTGTGTACTGAGACAGAGACTACATGTTTGATCCATTCGGGATGGTTCTGTGAGTATTTTAGTGAGTAAACATGATGTTTAGTGAGGAGCCTCCTCACAGTATCAGGGGCTTTGATTTGTTAAAGTGTCAGCAGGTCACATTCAGCAAGAAGACAACCTGCATTCATACTCACCCATTACAAACTGGAAGTACATGATTCACCCCCACATCCACTGTAAAGAAAGCTTTCAGATTTCTTGTTTTGAGATTCATTGTAAGAGCCCATTAGGTGCTGACATTTTGTTTCGTTCCAGTTCCAGATTTCTTTGAGGACGGCCTCCCTCTTCCCGCCCAGGCTTACCTGAAGGTCTGTTCAGCCGTGTCTGAGGCCAGTCTGAACGACGTGAAGCCCAGCAGCCCTCCTGCAATACTGGGCTCTCCACCCAAGGAGGCGGTGTTACCGTCGTCTGGCACCACAGTGCAGCGCAGGAGTGTCCTACACACTGAAGAGATTGTAAGAGTCTCCCCCGGATATTTTTAAATACTCCAAGTCCAATTATAATTATCAGACTACCTTTTCTTTTCTTTTCTTTTCTTTTCTTTTCTTTTCTTGGGTAAAAGTAAGCATTTGTGGAAGACCAACTGGAGAATCAAACCATCATATTTAGTCATTGTTTTCATTTAGAGCTGAAACATTTAGTCAAATAATTGATTAGTCGGCCATCAGAAAATTTAATTGAATAATCTTCTTTTATTCATTTTTTTTAAAGCAAATTGACAAATATTTGCTGGCTCCAGCTTCTCAAATGTGAGGATTTTGATGATTTTCTTTGTCATACATGATAATTAACTAAACATATTTGGGTTTTGGACTCTTGATTGGTCAAAACATCACCATGATCGGTGGGTAGTTATACTGTGCATTTTCCACTATCCAACAAGAATATAATCTGCATACTAATTAATAATGAAAATAACTGGCAGTTGAAGCCCTAATAACATTTTGACACCTGTCTCACACTTAAGTTTGCAGCAGCTAAAGAATCATTCATTATTTTTTTATAATTCTGTTGATGGGACTAGATTTGGGAGTATTTTGTATATATTTACATATTTATGATGTAGCTCAAATTCCCCTTTTCATCACAATCAGGTTTATTGCCACATAGGTTTACACATACGAGGAATTTGCCTTGGTGTTTTGGTGCAAAACAATAAACAGAGTAAGCAGAAAAATATAAAGATAAAAACAAATTAAACATGGTAAATTAATTTTTAAAAAGGTGTTCAATGTTATTAAAGAGCTGTACAGATTTGTGCTCAAGAAACTGTTCATATTGTATGTTCGTATTTATTTTATCTTTATTTTTCATCATCTTTTTTAATCAGACAAAATGGCAGGACAATCGGATGTCAACAAAGCAGGTGACCATCACGGTGACACAGAGCATCCACCAGGTGGACAAAAACGGGAAGGTGAAGAAGTCCCTCACCACCTACGAGGTTATGAAACCTGTGGAGAGCCTCAAACAGGCAGCCACACAAAACACTTGAGAGCAGGAGAGACTGGAAGAAGCCAAAGAAAAATGAAGACAACTGTGACGTGAGACTGAGATTGTCATATTAAAACATGCCTCATTTTCTTAAAAAAAAGGTTTAACTTGGCTGTGTTGTATTTAATACTGTAAGATGTATTTCTATGGTGCCTGTTAACAATAATGTGTTACTGTACTTTGACACATTGAAGACATCGACATGTAAAACTGTAAGTTCGTCAGAAAAAATACAAAACATGACATTTTACAGTGCATACAGTATCAGACCAAAAACAAAGGAAGAATTCACAGTATATACAACCTGTTTCAAAATCATTGGCATTTTTCTCAAGTGAGCAAGAATCTAAAAAGCATTTCAATCCAATTTTAAGGATAAATATATGTGTAAAGCTCTTGCAGTATTATTTCGAATCATTAAATATTCACAAATTATAAATATACTCTAGTTTTGTTATTTGAAATTGATACACAACGTGAGGTTGCTG